>OW203727.1:21655810-21863310 GCA_934045075.1 Yponomeuta sedellus | reverse complement strand
CAATATTTCAGATGTCACTTTTCAAACAGAGAGTAAAATTGCATTTAGAACTAATTGTTTGTTATCGACTACACGTTAAGACTCCTTGTTCTAACAGATTTTCATATGTATCAATTTTCCAACATTTAAATGTTTGTATTTGCTCAAAATTCTAACATAGTGAGGACACCGGAGTTTCTCGGGTGTTCAAATACCTCAGCACCTGAAATTGCCAATCTGCGGTGAGCCCCATACATAAAAATGAAAACTACAAAGATATTTCTTAACCTACTCGTAAAGTATGATCTTAAGAGCGTGCTCATTGTGATTATACCAACGACTTTGTTTTATAATTATATTATTTTTAATGCACTAACCCGTGCTAAGGACAATTTTTAAAAAACCTATTTAGAGGCAAAAAATTCCAACCATGCCGGGATTCGAACCCGTGACCTCTGGCTATCCTTGCCAGCGCTCTTTCCAACTGAGCTAATGGGCGACTCACCGGCATCAGTGAAATTTCGAACCTCTTTACAATATTCTCTGTATTAAGTACAGGCAGCGACATCTGGCTGAAGTAATTGGCATCACTTGCATTGTTTTATAAGTTTCATACATTTATGAAGTAGAATGACTCGCTTACTGGTATTTACGAAACTCGCTTGAAATTGTCAAATAAATAACAAAAGAAAAAACGTTTTCTCATTCCAGCGGCCGGCATCAACGAGTCGTGCGTTTTTAACGAGCAATGCGAGGACGTGGTGCTGAAGACCGAGTGCCGGAACGACCGCTGCGTCTGCATGTACGAGATGGTGGCCGAAGTGTCCGTCGATGGAGCCATTATGTGTGTGCGTAAGTGTCTTAAGTGTTTAAGTGTCAGCATCACTCAGTCCATGTTTTTAAGTGTACGGGTATCTACAGTTTATTTATCCTTACTTGACAATTTTAGTAAACAAGATTCTACCCGTAAATTATGGATTTTAGTCGCAAAGCGCCATAAATGACGCATATTTCCGTAAATGACGTAAACGGGGAGACTATTTTAAATAACACGCTGTCAATTTTATAAACAAAGTTCATTAAGTTGCGAGAAAATATGTCGTTTTGGCATCAAATATCAATTTGGAGGCTAGAATCTTATTTACTAAATTGGCCAAGTAATAATAAATAGACTGTAGTGTGGCATGAATGGAAACTCAGAACTCAAGACTACTTAGAGGTTGGTCTCAAATACGAGCAGGAGCTCTATTTTTGAATCACTCGTATGAAATTGTATCGTCGAATGCGACATAAGTCACACTCGTCTTCTAAGTCGCATGATCTCGTTTTTTCGTATTTTTGAATCGTTCGCCTGAAGTGTTGCCAGTACAATTTGAAGTATTGTATTTTATCCGTTCCACGCAGAAATTAAAAAAACCGGAAACTACCGTAACGGAAACGGAACCTAAAATATTTCGTTTTATTGGCTGTTTAGATGAAAAATCTTTGCCTTTAGTTGCAAAGCAAACAAAACACTAGTCATATATCGTAAATAATAACACTTTGGTTTGTTTTTGTTCGAAAATGTCGAAACAAAAAATCAATTCGGCACAAAAGCACAAACTCCTCGATTTGAAATTAACACAAATTTTGACAATTAATCTATCGATCGACATACGAGACGAGTGGTAAGGACCATTCGTTGCAGTCGAGTGATTCAAAAATACGGAATTTCGTATGTCGAACGAAAATCAGTAGAAATCGAGCGCTCGACGCGAGACGAGTGATTCAAAAATAGAGCTCCAGGTACTCGTATCTAGTAGTGTTAATAGGAAAATCAGTACTCAAGATAGCTGAGGGGATGGGACTGAGGGGGCCTCCATTTAAAAATAAGGCCCAGAAACTGCAGGCTGTGAGGTTTCTACACTTATTAGTAGGTAGATAGAAAGAGAGATTTGAGAGATTAGGTCTAAGGAATAAAATAGTACCATTCTTTACATAAGCATACAAATAAAGAAACATTTCTTGTCATAATAGCAGTGTAAAAGCTCTAATGATGTGTTGCGAAAATCTAGCATAACAGCCAGAGATAAATATTATGAATATCTATACGATCGCATTTTATCTGCCGATGTAGGCAGCAACTAATATTTTAGGTTGAACATGTTTTGAGAAAAGATGTGGAATCAGAGTGGAATTTTTTCCCCCTGTCTTTTACTCTACTACTCTATGACCTGAGGGCAGCGGCTTACATTTTACGTTGAAAGGAAGCAAACAAAACGCAAGTTCTTATTTTTTTTATTGTATTTGAGTATTCCTAAAATCGCTCTAAGCAATTAGACCGCCAATTGGATAAACTTACTTAGATTTAAGAAATCATAGTAGTACTTTTTTTCTGGTGCCATAAAGTGCTCTTTATCTATTTATCTCATCATCATCATCAACTCATTATGTCCCCACCGAGGGGTACGAGGGCCATGTCCGGCTTGGTAGAGGCTTGCAAGACTAGTGGCTGGTCTTACTGTCAGAAGTTTTCCAGCGGCCCTAAGGCCTGACTTGGCCATCTATTGACGGCAGCTATTTATCTATATATTCATATGTTTCAGCGGCAAAGCAGATCGAGGAGTCAACTCGGACGCTGGACCCGGCCATGATCGGCGTGCTGGTGGGAATGGCACTCATGTTCATCATCATCTGTGTCGTCCTCCAACTGTTCAGCCGGTGAGGATCTTTTTCTTCTTCTTCGGGCTACAGTTAGTCCACTGCTGGACATAGCCCTCCCCTAATGAGCGCCATAGCGCAAGGTTGTGCCACCATCATAAGGGGGTAATGCCCATAATCCCCACGCACGAGGATCTTTTTGCGACATATTAATTCAAATAAAAAAGGTTTTTTCAAAGTAGCACAGACACGACGACTTAACCAACGCTACAAGTTGATCTTAATGTCTATTTTAAAACCTATCGTTTTGGAGAAAAGATGCACAAAAACCTCCATGACATAGAGTCATGAGGAATGTGATCTTTCCTACATTTGAGCCCTGATTCTCGGTATGGGATTTGTCATCATTATATTTAAGATCGTTATATTTTTCTCTTGTCGGTGTAGCATTCTCCACAAACGTCGACCACAGACCGCGAGACTATGCATCCAAAAATACTAGTACGAGTCCTAGTATATTGTATATGTATTGACATTTAACAAACATAATGTAAATTCTTTAAGTTGAAATAAATAATTTTATACTATTTTTTATTTTCCCTTTTTCATATAATACAATTATATTTTATAAATATACAAAATATGTATATTAATTTTATCTAACTATATACAGCATTAATACTAAAAAGATTTACATATTTACAAATAAAAGAAAGGTTTAAATAAAATAATTGATTTATGATTTGAGTAGGCAGATAAACTTCTTATGTTTTTCGCCCGCTGGTACAATAAGTTTACGTTGTGCTTGTATTTAAAATTAATAAGTAACAAAGCACATGTCAGAGAAGGCATATGCCATATATTGGGGTGTTTATAGGCATAAACGAACATAAAAAAAAGTATCAAGCAGGCGTGTATGGGTTTTGTCCTTAGAGAAACGGTTTTGAATGCATTTTCTTCCGAGCTGAAATAAACTGTAAATTTAATCCTGTGTATTTTTTCTGATGCGCAAACGTACTTACCTCACAATATCCTTCCTTCCTTCCTTCCGCAACAAAATTTCATGGCATTTAAAAAATTCTGTCACCATTATACTATTGGCACTACTACGATAAAACATGGAAATAAATAAATAAATAAACAAACAAACAAACAAACAAACAAACAAACAAACAAACAAACAAACAAACAAACAAACAAACGAACGAACGAACGAACGAACGAACGAACGAACGAACGAACGAACGAACGAACGAACGAACGAACGAACGAACGAACGAACACACAAACAAACAAACAAATAAATAAATAAATAAAATATCCTTCCTTATACTATGAAAACACGTCCACCATAAAAACAATGCCAAAGGCACAGCAGCGTCCAAATAGTCCCCTTTACTCATCTAGAGTGAGTAAAGGTGCCACTGGACGCTTTATAAATCATCTCATTGCGTAGATGTTTCTGTTTCTAAATCTAAATGAAAAAAGTAATAAAATGAAAAATGAAAAATGAATAAAATGAAATGTAAATCTTTATTTAACCGCCACATAAAATCAAACTTTGCTTGCAAATTAACATAACAGGTCCAAACAAAACGTGATAAGAACTCAACAAAACACAGTAATAAATAACATTGATTGTTTGATGACAATGATGGGTAGGCAGCAAAAGTTTGAATTACCAGTTCCCAGCGACTCCATACTAGCCATACCTGTGTTGTGGACGACGCTCACAATTTGATTGCTAAGTACGAAGCGGGCGCATGAGCGACAGCGATTCGGTTAAATGTGTTATTATTGAAAATAACACAGAAAGTTCGATTTAAGTAATGTTACAAATAAAACTACATGTCTATTTAAAAATCTAAATCATTGTGGAAAAACAAATTGGACGAAATTCCTCCATACTTCTTTTCAAATTTTGTCGTGAATTAACTGAGTTTACATATTATTATTCCCTCTTCATCAAGCCACTGCCAGCAATCTACCTTAGATAGTCGGTCCAGCGTGCCTCGTGGGTGGCCTATGTCCGGTCACGTGAATTAATATGTATGCTCTTCAGTACCTTGTCATTGTCAAAATAGTCAAAATCTCATACATCAGGCTAGAAGAGATTAATGTGATAAGGGACTAACGTGTTTATATGTTACTGATTGATCGACATACCATTCTAAAACCATGAGCTCATGCATTGAACTGGCTTAAATGCCAAATTTATGCTCTTTTATCTCTTTTCAGAGCTCGCTGGAGAGAAAATCGCACTATTTTCAACACGCCCAATCCACGACTGATGAACGTCTCCCTGCTAAGAGATTCTAAGCTGTTGCATTCACAGGTAACAACATTATAACCACGACTTAATTTTAACACAACACGACATGACACGACACGACACGAGCCGACACGACACGAAACGACACGACACGACACGACACGGCACGACACGACACGACACGACACGACACGACACGACACGACACGACAAGACACGACACGACACGACACGACACGACACGACACGACACGGCACGGCTACGCCACAGAGGTCGTCATAAAATCATAGTGATATCGACCCTTTCTATGTCCCCACTGCTGGGGCACGGGTCTATTCCTGCATGGCAGGATGGTTAGGCCACACTCCACCACGTGGGCCAAGTTCGGGTTGGTGAAGGATTGTAAGACAGTGGCGGGCCTTACTGACAGAAGTTATCAAGCCGCCCATAAGGCCACTGACATGGTTCAGCGACTGCCATTACAGCCGGCACCAACAGTTTAACGTGCCTTGCGAAGCACGAAAGCGCTCGCACATGAATAGTGATATGGCCCGTGATTAATGTTAGGTTACTAAGGGCCAGGTTCTGAATAAAAAAAAACACTAAATACATATTGAGGTAACGTTCTGTTACGCTCTTTTCTGAGAAATTTATCTGAGAATCTGAGAAGTTAACTGTTTACTTAGCAAAATTCTCAATTCAGAAATTGGGAATATGTTTACAAAGCGCTATAATGCGTTATACAGCGTTTGTGCCTTTGTCTGTGAAGCACGATATTCTGATGTGATCTCTATCAGGAAACGATCAATAATTAAAAACTAAAAATGACCAACCACCTGAGTGCTGAGCGGTAGCTTCTAAGCAGGCAGTGTCAACTAAGGTACAATGCACAATGAGCTACATTTGTGAGTTTAAGTCCCGACCGCTGAGCAGTTAATGTTTGGCAGTCGGATTGTTGCTTATTTTTGTAAATTTAGTAATTTTTGTTTTGTTAATTCTGATTTCATGTAGTCTATGACACTCGCGCAAAAACGACAAATCGACTGAGATCGTATTTGTTAGCATTTGAACATACATGCATGCATAATATCATACACACACACACATACACCCATATACATACATACATTGATAAGATAAGATTTTTATTGTACACTAGAAAAAACAAAGAATACAAAATAATTACAAATGTACATAGTACAATTGGTGGCCTTATCGCTGAAAGCAATTTCTTCTAGACAACCTTACGTTTGCCAGTGCAAATTTGAATGTTGACACATAGGTACTTATACGTAATAAATGTACGAGTATGTATGTCAGTTTATATTAGTAAAGGTATGTAAGTGTAATACTTATATAAACTGACATACATATATATACAAGCGAAATACACTACCCACCTTTTCGGCTCCGCTGCATTCGCATAATTAAAATGATCTTTGCATGTTTCGAAGGATCGTCGCGAGTCGCACGTGAGCATGCGACCTCCGTCCCGTCACGCGAGCCAGCAAGAGCTTCGGCCCCATTCGCCGGGAACAGGTACAAAGATAGAGGATTTGCTACCCTGTTTACTCACTCTTTACGTTGTTTTTGCATTGACTGCGCTATCGGTGTTTAGCTCGTTTCGTTCTTCGTCTTCTTTTCTTACTACACTGACCTGCAAAAGAAAGTACTCAATACTCAATAATCTATTGCATTCGAAGATTAAAGATAAAGATTTTTGTGAACCCTGTAGGGTACGCAACACTACAACATTATATAAGGCCTTTAAAATTAACCCTATGACAATTTAATTCTTATTATAATGCATTATTATCAAACATTATTATATAAATACTATTTTAATATCACACAAATGTGTATATACAATGTTGTACATGACAATACAATTTTTAAATAAGTACTACAGTTTTAATTTTTATTTATCCTACACTACCCAAAAAAATTGAGTTTTTTCTTCAGCATGTCTTAAAAGAACCTACTACAAAGATTAAATACACAAATTTAAACTATTTTTCCAGTCCTTTTTATTTAGAAATCTTGGGCACTTAAAAATATTGTAATTTTAAAAGTGTGATACTAAGTTTTGCAGGCCAGTGTATTTCTACGAGCAATGATTATACCAGGCAGTCCACAAAATGGCGGTTTTTGTGGCTTTTCTGTGACAAAAACAAAAATGGCGTCACAGAAATTACTCTATGTATACTTTGAGTAATAATAAGAATAATCTAGTTTTCATTGTTCTGTATTAAATTTAACGGCTTGCTTTTCGTCACTTTTTTTTAAGTTTCTCTCGTCGCAAACAAATATAAGAACTGAAAAGAAACTTAAATATTTTTATTACAATGTTTTAAAATGGTATAATCAAAGCTCACTCTGTAAAAAAAATCGTTCAATTTTTTAGTCCACTCTTACTATTGTGTTGTCCCTAACTTTTTTCTAAATATACACTTTTTTTGGTTTTTTATACTTCTACTTCATAAAAATCTAGGTGAACGTTAACTTAACGGAAAATTTAATTTATCAACAGCACGCCATCATCCAAGCCATCAACTACACAGAAAACCCTCAGGTTGTTCAACAAAATTACAGATTTTTTGCTTGATTTTGTGCCGGTCACACATTTTCTTGTTTTCTGAGCACGTTGAGATATTTGCTCTAAAGGATTGTTGCCAAACGGTGTTTATTCATAACATGTCCCTTATTTCTTGTTTTATGCAGTTTTTTCAACGTCAACTTTCGTCCTCCAGGCAATTCGCCTTTTTTGAGCATTGATCTCATTGTTTGGCAATTAATATTCAAAATGAAAGAAAAAACTTGTTGCTTACCTATTCTATAGGCTAGAGTCATGTTGAGTTTTTCACGTTGAATGTTTGCATACTTCCCTGAAGTTGTTTTCAGTATTACAGAATGATGTAATATTTATCGACTGTATGAATAAACATTTTATTTACATCACAACTAAGTAATTTTATAAAGTATTTAATAAGTGTGGGATTTGATACTTTAAACGCAGATACATTTCTTTTATTCACACGATTAAGTTTTGCGGGCTGTTGCATTTTAGTTAAGGAATGAAAATATTTTTGAATAGAATGAAGTGGTCCTAATAACAAAAAATAGAAAATACAGTTTTTTGAGAGATGCAATGAAGTAGCTTTGACGTGCATGGTTTGAAAATTTTGAATGCAAAATTTTAAGTAGAAGCCTTTATCATTATATACCCAATGTAACATTTGGAGGTAAATTAATTAGGAGAAATCCATTAAATGTCAAACTTCAAACATTACTGCAACATCGCAAAATGTAGATTAAATAATAGATTCTTGGCAAATGCATGGTATCCATTATGCCTACAAATGAAATAAAATATTCAAAAAGCCAAACACAAGGTTTCCGAAAAAGAAAGACTTTTAGTTCATGATCGTACTTGTACAGAAGTATGATCATGACTCAGAATGCTTTAGATGGATCTGCCTTAGATGGATGAACCAACAATTAACAGACGGTGCCATATCTGGACGTAACAAATCATGTTTATGCTTAATACTGGCATTGATTAAATTCAATGATACTGGTTAAACATTTCAGTTTCAATTTAAAGATGAAGACCATAAAGAATATGATACGTATAAAGACATGAAAATTTTAGCGAAGCGGGGAGTCTTAATTTGATGCCTCGAAACCTATAGCAGTACTGTTTGGGTAGAAATTCAACTTTGGAATTGAACAGCATTTAAGAGTAGATGTGGTTCATATTGATGTGTACTATCATATTCCGAATGAAATTTCTAAATTTCAGATCTGGCCACGTTTGTTGACGAGTAAAGAAGCTAGTAAAATAGACCAGCTGCTTGATTTTCAGGTTCAAGGCGTGGTTCAAGGGCCAGTAGTGGCCACTCAGCTACATCGCTTCGATCAGCCACGTTGAGGTCACCGATCACACCAGGTCCCACTTCGATCACCGTGGAGATAAGGGCTCCTGACAATTAGAGGGGCCATGTTAAGCTGGCCAATAAAGGAACAGGGAAATCGTCATAGTAGTTTGAATAGAGAAAACATGGACATTTGACATTCCAGGTCCCACCACAAAAGGATTGAATTTGCGCAAAATATTGACAGGTCAAATAAACTGTTAAGTAATTAACCGATTCAGTATTTTTGTGGTGGGACTAAATTCATCTAATAGTGTTCGCTCGCGCAAACAATGGCGTTACAAAAAAGTGTTAACTATGATACATTGGATGAAGCAATGGCGAAAATCTATCTAATTGCGAAATTATCTATAAAAGCTCTTGAAACATTATGGTATTAAAAATTATACTCAGTCCAAAGCATTTACAATACTTGTGATAAATGTTTATATTGATCATGGTATTAATTTTAAAAGCAATAAAATCGTGCACTGCATACCTCATTAATAAAAATAATCAGTCACTTATTAAGAAGTGCCTATAAAATCAGATTCTTATAATGAAAAAACTAAAGAGTAACTTGTAACTGTCGAAACTTAAACTGTAACAATAAATTACTTATAGAAAAAAACGTAATGAATTAAACATAAATCGCTACTTTTCAAATTATACCACGTTTTTTGATATTATAACGACACATAATTATTACGAAATTATAGATTAAACGCAGCACAATAACAAATTAATTTAAGTTAGTGAAAACATTTTATTACTCAACGCATAGTTTTTCAAATAGCAAAGCAAACTAGCTATCTTATTAGCAAATGAAAAGTAGCTTTTTGCCCCTTTTACATTTTGAATTAGTCAACTAGTCATAGCGTAGAACTAAGATTACTTTTCTTCTAGTCTCTGTTAGTAAGAATTGCTAGAATTTGAGATCCCAGCATAGTCTATGTTGTAATCTTTACAGAACGCTTTTAGCGAATAGATCATATATAAGGGGACCATCTCTCTTCAAGAGAGTGATCTGATAACTTCGAATGCTAAGTATCTAAAACAAGCCGTACGAGTAGATGGAACGAATTTCTTTTAGGAAAATTGCTTAACTTTAAGATAAGATTTTCTATTAAAAAGCTTCGTCTTTACTGTGTGTCTTGTTGTGGCTTCTGTTTTCTTATTTTAAGAGAGAGAGAGAGTAAGTTGTGAGTCGAGTTTAAGAACTTTAAAAATGTAAAACTTTTTCTTTCCTATGGTAATTTTCTGAAGACTAGAGTTTAGACACTGAAAATTGCAAGACTGTGTAAATTGGGGAAGTTTACACAATGTTAGTTGTAAGTCAGCACATTATATTCAAATGCTTTGACCAAATACTTTTATCTTAGCAAAGCGCACAAGGTAAACTCGTGGTAACAAATTAAGAAGAAAAAACAGGCAGCATGTTTCGATTATCGCAAAATAATATAAGAGATAGAAATAACTTCATTTCACACTAAATGTATGTGTTATACTTAAACTTAGGGGAAGAGTTAAAGTAAAATTCATACAAATAGGTATCTTTTCATCCTTCACTTCATTCTGTCTTAAATAAAAGCGAATAAAATAAACAAAAAAAAACATTAAGCAAAGTATCTGACTAATACATATAAATAATGCTCACAAATAACAAAAAATATATTTCGAACACAATGCTAGTTATGTACTGTGATTTATGCTGTAATTTAATTATATAAACTTTTATTAAAACCTATACTTCCGAAAATGTTGTTTTATTCAAATAATACCCCATTGTCCTTAGGTTTTTATGCCCTTCCTAGTAGTACCACAGACATATATATATATATATATATATATATATATATATATATATATATACATACATATATATATATGTCACATCATCACAACTGTCTGATACGCTATAGGAAGCAAATAATGAAACTGAAGCTGTCGCTTTTGTCCCTACTCTCCTATTAGCTAGGGAAGAATGTGGATGTAGATTGTGAATGAGTAGTGACGGTAAATCTTATCCACATGGGTGGGGATCGGGATAGTCGAATCTATTCTTCTTCTTCAGACTATATTAGTCCACTGCTGGACATAGCCCTCCCCTAATGAGCGCAAGGTTGTGCCATCATTAGGGGGTAATGCCCATAATCCCCACGCTGGGCATGCGGGTTGGGGATCGCAGTTTAGTGGAATTGTACTGCAGGGGGCGCTGCTGCCCAACCTCGAATCTATTACTAATATTTTTTTTTCAGTTTGTTTATATGTTTATATTGTGATACACATATGTCTTGTTAAGTGTTATGTTTGTGAGTACGAATTGATTTGTTCTTCGTGACGTAAATCCGATTGATTTTTGTGTCGGAAGTAATGGAATAGTGAGTAATGTGTTGGGTCAAGTAAGTTAATCCGGATTTAAGTCAAAAAACGCGTCGTGATTTCTGTTTTTGCTAATCTGACAATATGATTAATTTTATTATTACATACATCAATATTTTTTGTACATTGTTATTTTGTATTATTATCATGTAAGTAGTTAATTCTTAGGAAGATAATAATTGACTCTCCGAATCAAACTTTGAGTTTAGGAACAGTATATGCGCCGAAGGTACCGTTAAGATGACATTTTTGAGAATATATTTAGAGACATCTACTTAGAAAGCCGTCAGCGCCATCTATCGTAACTTAAACAATTTGCTTTTGTAAATTTACTTCTCAACTGGCCGGCTTTTTTTTTCTTGAAACCTGCACAAGAGGTTGAGCAGCGTTTAAAACTCGTTAATAGATGTCGTTACTGGCTCAATTTGGTCGAAAAGTTGTGAAGTCTGTTTAGGCTGAGAAGTCCATAAAATTTGTGAATTTTCTATGGATAACCAAAATTCATCCTCGTCCTTCATTTGTTTCAATAAGTTATTGTAAAAAGTTATATAAAATTAAAGTACCCTTTGCCTCTGTTGGGCAATTTTCAGCAAGCTGTTTGAAAAATAATCCTATTTTTAAGTTAGACTGAAAAACAGACATCGCGGTTATAGTCTATGGATGAGTTTTCCATGACCAAACTTATTCACATATGCCGTAACTAAGCCAGTCAGCATTTGAATGTCTTGCTCATTTCAACCATTAGGCATTTATTGCACTATACCTCAGATCTTTTTATTTATCACTATCTCTCTCCAAGTGAAATGCTGCTCTGCACTTATGTGGGCTGCATAGAAAACTCAAAATTTCCCAAGTGAAGTAATTCACCAGGGTACTAAAGTGATCGACAGAGCTCAACAGATTAGCAAACTAGAGTGGGTTCAGGCAGGTCTTATCTGCAGCAGGACCGACAACTGCTGTGGTAGACTGGTTCAAGAGTAGAGATCAGGACCGACAACTGCTGTGGTAGACTGGTTCAAGAGTAGAGATCAGGACCGACAACTGCTTTTTTAGACTGGTTCAGGAGTGGAGATCGCGAAACGATAAGCGTAGCGTTAATTCCTACGCCCTGTGACCAGGTGGAGCGACGACATTCGCAAAGCGGTGGGCAGTGAATGGAAACGAATAGCCGAAGATTAGGCTCATAGGCGTGTCTTAAGAGAAGCCATATGATTATGATTATACTCAAAAACCTGAACCGGTGACAAGATAAAAGACGTACCATGAATCTATAGAATATAACTAAGCGATTAAGGGCAACGGGACTTGTTCCAGTTCGGAATTAAACAGAATACTTCCTATGCTCAGCCCCTCATACAGTATGCAAATGAAGACAGGGAAATTGGCAAAGTACACAGAGCTCAGTCATTGCAATCAATGGCTCTCAATCAAGAGCGATTTTCACTTCCCTTTCCCAATTCAACGACGTTACACAAATCTAATAACGAGGCGGAAATTTCCAGTGCATTTAAGGCTGACTTTACATGAGCATATTGTGTATTATTTTCATTTTGGATGGACATAGTTCTTGCGAAAAGTTAAATCCGGGGATGGGCGTAGATCACCTGGCTCATATTTGGAGAAAACGGATTGAAATTAATATCAATAATAATATCATGTCTCGTATGTGTGATTGAGTGAATAGGGCGCTCGCAGTTGAGGTATGTCATGAGCTGAAAATTTGTTTATTTAGATAGATAGAGAACACTTTATTGTACATAAAAATGGAAATTACACAGATATTTCTTAACTTTCAGACGGCGGCCTTATTCCAAAAAAAATTAATAATAGTTATTTAAATTAAAAAAAGTCAATAAGGAACCTTTTTAAGTTGACCATGTTTGTACGTCTGGTCTTTGTCCGCGGCCTAGCATAGTGATGATCGATCGATAACGTCTATCAAGTTTTTTACTTGGTCTGGGTTATTTGTTTATCCCATTTTCACCTGATATAATAGGTATTAATGAAACCTGGTTAAGACAGGGTGAAGAGGGTCGGGCCCCTACGCTACCGGGGTACCGTCTGCGGCATGTGCCACGGCCGCGCACTGTGCGACAGCGCGGAGGTGGCGTGGGATTCTACGTACACCGCGGCGTGCGCGCTGTTACCGTCCCTCATCCCCCCGCGCCTGATCAAGTGGAGCAAATGTGGCTGTCAGTAACAGTAAATTCCACCCGTTTAGTGATCGGAACAGCGTATAGGCCACCGTGGCTTAACTGTGACCTCTTTCTGGATGCTCTAACTGAATCTATAATAAGCTTTGCCAATTTTGACCACATAATCTTGCTAGGTGACCTTAATATAAATGTGTTAGAATGTAGTAGCAATCGAAATAAATTAGAAAACTTTTTGACTTGTATGACTCTGAAAAATTTAGTTTGTACCCCAACTAATTTTACTGAACATTCCTCTACCCTAATTGACCTAGTGTGTACCGATGTTGACCCCGTTAAAGTTACAGTTACTACGGATCATATACCTAGTCTGTGTAGCCATGCAATAATCACGGCAGAATTTAAGATACGAAAACAAAAGTTACCACCACGAAAAGTTAAATATAGACCGTTGAAAAACATTGACATAAATAATTTAAATTTAAAATTACAATCAATTAATTGGAAGAGTGTAACACAAAAGACTAATGTAGGCGAAATGGTAAAAGAATTTTCTGATAATATTATATCTTTATTCGACAAGCTCGCTCCCATGAAAACAATAGTCATTAGAGACAAACAGAAACCATGGCTTACCAGCAACGTTCTGTATATGATGCAGTTGCGTGATCAAGCCCATAAGAAGTTCTCCGGTACAAAGTCTGATACGAATAAAAAGGAGTACAAATCACTTAAACATTTGGTCAATGTCAGTTTATACTTCGTAAAGCGATGTTACTTCGAAAAGCATGTCAATAGCAACATTAACAAACCTAAAACCTTGTGGAAAACACTAAAAAATATAGTTCTTCCCCAAATCAACAGGAAAAATGACTTACCGGATCACTTCGATGATCCCGACGAAATTAATAATCATTTCGTTAATATGCCTGGGGACAATTATTGTAGTATCTCACGTCTGACATACTTTGAGTCTAATAGGTACACTAGTGCAATGTTCACACTACATCCAGTAAATGACACTGCTGTTTCTAAAATTATAATGTCTCTTTCCTCTAATGCACAAGGTGTAGATGGCATCAGTTTGGATATGATCATAGCGTCCCTTCCACACTCGTTAAGTTCTATTACGGATATCATAAACAAGTCAATAGTTACTTCTACTTTTCCCGAATACTGGAAAACAGCCGTTGTCCGACCTATACCTAAAAACTGCAATCCAGCAAATGTAACCGACCTTAGGCCAATCAGCCTACTGCCTATAATGTCTAAAATCCTTAAAAAGGTGGTATACGATCAGGTGATTCGCTTTTGCGAGGACAATAATATATTACCTATAATCCAGTCAGGATTTCGTAGAGGTCATAGTACAAGCACTGCACTATTGGATGTTATTGATAATATTTTGTGTGCTCAAGACAACGGTAGCGGTAGTATTTTGGTTATGCTAGATTTTTCGCGGGCGTTTGACTCGATAAACCATTCTTTAATGCTATCAAAGCTGTCACATTACGGTTTTGATACTGCTAGTATTAGATGGTTCCATAGTTATTTGTCGTGTCGCCGTCAGCGTGTACTGTTACAAAAGTCTGATGGCACTGCGTGTGAATCCCAGGATAAACTCTTGGATAGAGGAATTCCTCAGGGATCAATTATTGGTCCGTTACTATTTATTATTTACACAGCTGATATAACGCACTATATCAAACACTGCCATTATCATATATATGCCGACGACCTGCAAGTGTATACGAGAGTTCCTCCGACTGATGCTGTTTCTTGTGTTCAGCGCCTTAATGAGGACTTAAATAGTATCGCTGAGTGGTCCAAAGCAAACTGCTTAGTTTTAAATCCCACGAAATCAAAATATATGCTATTAGGATCAAAAAAGCAACTGAAAACATTGAACCAAGCGGATCTTCACGTGGAAATGTTGGGCACTCAAATGGGTCAGCATGTCGATTCAGTAAGTTCGTTGATCACTTCGATGGTCACTTCGTCGGTCACTTCGTCGGTCACCTCGAGGTAACTGAAGCTCGAAATCTTGGCATTGTAATTGACGGTGAGTTGCATTTCGAGCGTCACGTTCAAGAGGTGGTAAGAAATTGTTTTTATCGACTTAAAATGTTGTATCGTATCCGTAATTTTATAAGCGAGAAGCTCCGTCTACGACTTTGCGAGGCTTTAGTATTGTCAAAACTCAATTATTGTGCTACTGTTTATGGGCCCTGTTTACTTCAAAGGACCCAAAAGCTCGTTCAAAGGGTCCAAAACGCTTGCGCTCGATACATTTTTTCAATTCCACCTCGTACACACGTGACCCCCTTCCTCAATGGCGCGAACATTCTAAAAATGGAAGCGAGACAAAGGCTACAGTTAGCAACTCTTTTGTTCGGCGTCATAAATACTCGCAACCCCCCATATTTGTTTTTTAAGCTTACCTGGCGACAATCACGACATGCTGAGAGTATAAGAGGGGCCACTGCACCGCTTCTACTAGCGAGACACCGTACAGCAGCCTTCCGGGGAAGTTTTAGATATGCGGCAACAAAATGTTGGAACAACATCCCGCCACCTATCCGTGTCTGCAAAAGTAAGCACACATTTAGGTCCACTTATAGGGCGCATCTTTTGCAGATACAGCAGCAAACACTTTAATAAAAAAAAAATAAAAAAAATAAATATATATATATATTAATAAAATATATATATTAGAGGGGGACGTGCAGGCTCGTCCCACTCTGGGATGGTCTGGTAAGAGTTCGGTGTAGCATATCATCGCTACATACGGTTGGGGCCCCTTGAAAAAACCCTCAATACGCCCATGTAAAAGTAGTAGTAGTTAGTTACTCACTGACAGGTTGCCTCGCACCTGCATTCCTTGTCCACGGTCTGTGTTCGCGTACACGTTCTAATGGCACGCACTTTACGGTCCATATTAGAGTGAACGGGATGTTTTCTCGCAGGTCACCACTTCACGTACTGAACTTCTCTCGTTTGTATTTTATTCGCTTACCCGTAAGTCTATCAACATAATATTTGTATATCTCCATTGAATTATATCACTGACTTATTTGTTTCACTGTTTATCCGATTATATTATGTATTTATTACCTTCACTCTTCACAAGCACTGCACAGTATAATATTTAAGTATTGTAATCTATTGTATATTTCACACCACGGGCAGCTTATTAATTTTTTTTTTCTCACGTACATGGCTAACCGCAGCTTGGACCCGACTGAAAATCAGCGTTGCAACTGACAAGTCAGTTGCTACATTATGCTGAGTCGGGCCCATTTTGGGGGCTCAATACTTAAAACCTATGTATTAAATTATGTTGTTTTCGTGTTGTAAAGTTGATTTATTTTTTAGCTGTGTCTTTTGTTTTTTTTTGCTATGTGTAATCTTTTTTTTTTTTTTGTAATTGGTTTGTGTGTTTTTTTGGTTTTGTTTTGAGTATTGTGTCGTCAAATAAATACATTTTCTTTCTTTCTTATTTGTACGTTTGTGTGTATGTCCGCTTGTATTTTACTCATGTCGTCATAATCGATGATCAGATTTAGGCAAATAAGATCTGTATCGATTTGTCGTGTTTGCGCGAGTGTATAAAATCAGCGCGAATCTTATTTACGTCGTTATGCTCAGCGGCCGGGTTATTTGTTATTTCTTTTTTTTTATTATTTATTTTGATAAGAAATACGTTTCACTTACATTCTTTAGATGCAATTCACATTGGTCACATATTTTTAATTAAACTACCTTTTAACTCACAAAGCCTCACAATAACTCACATTTTTATTGAAGATACTTGCAATTAAACGACGCTAAACGTAACAACACCTTTACGTCTTAACTACGTCAAAATTGTTAATTTATTTACAAAGCTAGTGTCCTAATCTTCTGTGATCCTGTTAATAGGAAATTTACCATTCATAGGTATTTGTGTCGGGCAGTGCCACGTAATTTATGCGCCGAAGCATGAATATTACATGAATGAAATTGAGTCATGTCCTCTTCAATTTACGTTTGACATGTTCTCATAAAGCTGTCGCGTATCCACTGACGCGAATAAATTTAAGTAACGGAAAATGTCAAAGGTTCATTACTTCGACGATAACTTATAAAAGGTAGAAGAGAAACTGATGACTTTTTGGTAAATAACTACACAATGTTTGAATTGGTTTTCATTGTAAGGTTCATTGAGCCGCAGTTTCTGCGCTACTTTCTATTAAACCTTATCATTTCATTTCATTGTTAATCTTACGTATTCTATATACTAGATATGCCTATCCTAGATGTAAAAAAAGCTTATCGAATGACTATGTTAATGAATGAATATATCTTTCTGGCAAAAATTGTCTCTGTTAATTTTTCAAGCTTTTCCAGGACAAGTGAAGGTGTTGTGAGAAAGTTATTGTTATTATATCGGAAAAAATCATGGTAACCCTTAACAGCTTATTAGCGGCAACATAATAAGCGGTTAAGGGCAGCTTATTAGCAGCTGCCCTTAAACTCAGCGACAACTACATACATAAAATAATCTCACGCCTGTATCCCAGAGTGTTAGGCAGAGACCAAAGATCCTGACAGATCACCTTCGCTTCATCAACGTTCATAAGTCGTTACATCCACGCAGGCCGGTTTCGGGTACTTTTTTATCTTCCCCATTTCTGATACATCTTCTGTCTGGTTGACGTATGTCCACCTGGGTCATCCCTTACCGGCCCTTCTACTCATATTCGCAACATAAATTTGTTTCGTCAATAATTCTACCTTCATGTTGCTTTGGTTTGGACATGTGAAAAGCCAGATGTCCTGACCTTGTCCAAATCCTTTCTCAATTCTAGTCACAACATCCTCATATCAATCAAGACAAACTAATAAGTACTTAAAAACAACTTTATTTCATAATTACAATTGATAACATGTTTAAAAGATGATGACGATGCCAAAAAACTGGCTTAAGATTGGTGACAGATAGACAAATAACTATCCTGTACTGGTAAAAAGCAAAGCCAAGTCTGAAGACTGGAGTTCAGCAGCAGTAACGCCCGCCCGCACCAGAAAATATAAATAAGAGTCGCCCACGCTCCAGTTTTAAAAGTAAGCTACTTACCGAACGCCGTCAGTCAACTTGCTCTATGCAGCCCGAGTGAATGCGGGTCTGTTTACCTTGCCAAGACTTGCCACTAGGTAGAAGGCTGCACACAGATGGCTAGATCCATAGATCCATTTGTAGCCTCTAAATAGGTTTTTAAAATTGTCCTTAGCATGGGTTAGTGCATTAAAGAAGAATATAATCATGTGGGTAAAGCGATATCATTCCGACTAAGAACGCTTTTGAAGAAAGTCGTTCAATTAAATGTTGCTGTGATAATTAATTCAAATTGTTACGTAACTGATGTGAAGTTACGCAAACGTACTCGTTAGAATCGATCGTTTTATTTTTGCGTGTCCACCGCGCATTGGCAATATTAAGAGCTGGAACGAGTGGTATTGTTACTACGAGGGTAACTTCACAAATTTAAAAACCTATTTAGATGCTATAAATTCCACCTATGCCGGGATTCGAACCCGCGACCTCTGGCTATCCGTGCCAGCGCTCTTTCCAACTGAAAAATAATATAATCATGTGGTTACAGCGATATCATTCCTATGTAAAACCTAACTGCTAAGTAGGTACTCGGGGCTGCAAGTGATGCAAATTGCTTCAGCCAGATGTCGCTGCCTGTACGTAATACAGAGAGTACTGTAAAGAGGATCGAAATTTTACTGATGCCGGTAGTCGCCCATTAGCTCAGTTGGAAAGAGCGCTGGCACAGATAGCCAGAGGTCGCGGCTTCCAATCCCGGCATGGGTGGAATTTTTAGCCTCTATATAGGTTACACTATTTTTATTTTTAATGCACTAACCCGTGCTAAGGAACAAATTTAAAAACCTATTTAGAGGCTAAAAATTTCACCCATGCCGGGATTCGAACCCGCAACCTCTGGCTATCCGTACCAGCGCTCTCCAATTGAGCTCAATTGGAGAGCGCTGGTACGGATAGCCAGAGGTTGCGGGTTCGAATCCCGGCATGGGTGAAATTTTTAGCCTCTAAATAGGTTTTTAAACTCTATATAGGTTTTCAAAGTAGGTACTCGGGGCTGCAAGTGATGCAAATTACTTCAGCCAGATGTCGCTGCCAGTACGTAATACAGAGAGTATTGTAAAGAGGTTCGAATTTTCACTGATGCCGGTAGTCGCCCATTAGCTCAGTTGGGAGAGCGCTGGCACGGTTAGCCAGAGGTCGAGCCGCGGGTTCGAGTCCCGGCGTGGGTGGAGTTTTTAGCATCTAAATATTTTTTTAAAATCGTCCTTAGCACGGGGTAGTGCATTAATAAAGAATATAACCCATAGATCTAGTTAGGCTTTTTTCCGAAATGGGGGTTTTCCAGGAAAGACTACCATCACTAGTGACGACGTGGTCACACGACGTATCGCTGTCTCATCTTTCTCGTGCTGGGAATAGCATCCTTACTTTCGTATCTTAACCTGCCTCTTATTCCATGCAGTAGTACTAGACCGCCATCAGTAGAAAAAACACATGTTTTGTTATACTTTTGTTTCATCGTTGTTGCAAAAAGATTTTTAGGGCGGAGAACCTAAGATCACGGAAAACGGACGTTTTTGGCATAAATATGTTATCTAGTTCCGGGTTTTTTTTTGTATTAGGTTCACGGTAATTAATGAAAATGATTAATTAATTAATTAATAACATGAAAATGATCTGACATTTGTTACAAAAAAAATTTAAAAAAAAGTGTCATTTTTTCTACCCTTATTAGATGGGAAAATCTCTTAGATATTTTTTTGCAGATCATTTTTGCAACAGGTGCCAGATCGAACCTAATCGTAATAATAATGATTTTTAGGAGCCCCGTTTTAGAATCTATGATTACAGAAAACGGCCGTTTTCGGCGTTTCTGCTATCTAGTCCTGGGGTTTTGCCGTATGCTATGGATCTTAACAATTAAAACTAATATGATTGAGAGATTGGCCTAATACTTGTTGCAAGAACGATTAAATTATGATCATATGATACTTCCATTGGTGGCGCTAGTATGCCTCCATGTTTTTTAGGGAACAGGGTACCACTGCCTTAGTGATAAGGTCACTGTAAATTTTTTTTTTTTTTAATAAATTATCTTTTTTATATGAAGCCCCTAAGGCGCTAATGTGGTGCTGTCTGGCGCCCCCAATGGAATAAAAATCACGACTCCATTAAATTCAATTTATTTCAACGTAAAGAACTTACATTCTGTTTGGTGAATGTCAGAGCACAATGCAACATGAAAGTGAAAGCCGCTGTCTTCGGGCCGTAGTGTAGTGGAGAAAAGCGGGGAAACAAACTCCACTCTGACCATCTTCTGTCAAGTCCTCTTAAATCTAATACATCAGTTACCACCTATACATACGATAAGATTCCATGATCGCCATTAATAACTTTAAATGCCAAAGCATTATTTAATTGTTTTATATAGGTCGGAAAAATCTAACAAGTGCCGCGGCCAGACACACGAACAGCACTCGTTCACGAGCATAACGTGAACGACTTGTTTTATAAAACGCCTTTTTTTACACCACCCCTACTATTTTTAAAACCTACGATCTAGAACCCAGAATTAACAACCTATCACTTTAATAGATTTTCGCTATAAAGGGCCGTTTTTACTAAAACTGCTTTAAAGTTCTAGATTCGGTTCTTGTCATTAGGTTGTAAAAAGAGCTGCTTCATTTAAGAATATTTATGATATAGACTTTTTCCAAAGATTCGTTATAAAAGAAAATATCATGATTTTAGTGCGAATCTTCTACGTCTTTTTTACCACGACTCGCTATATTTACCCTCTCTTTTGTTAGGAGAATGCCAATGCAGGTGCTTCTTTATTGTTGTGTGAGGAGAGAACTAGTTGAATGCGTCAGAATGTTCAGGAATGGTTTTGAACAGAACTGTTTTGAACTATGTTTTTTTGTAGATGAAAATTAAACCAAGAATTATAAAAGTGTAACTTACGTCAAGTCAATTGATAAGGAAGGAAATAGATAAATTCGCATCCAGGGATGAGAACGCAAGACGTTTTTGGACTTATTCACTGAGTAGAAATTACTTCTGAATAAACATGTTGTCAGATAGCGTTGCTAGCCGGATTTACAACTTTCTAGGGTTAATATGGCAGGTGTAGACCAAGATGTTGTGTAGACTCAACTTTTATCTTTCATCTATTTAGTTCGGTACAGGAGCAAAGCCGATTCGACTGCCCTAAATCGACTAGTGCAAAACTGCAACTTTCGTAAGTACCTACTACACATTATTTGACTCCTACGACAAAAACCCTAGTAAATTTATCCGGTTAAAAATCAAATAGAGCAGAGCTATCGCAACGCCGTGACGCCCTGAGGGCGTCGCGATATAATCCGAGGGGCGTCGCGAAGAAGCGATCCATAAATATTGCCTGTCGCAGTAATAAAGAACAAGTATAGGTCAATTTAAATGTAGAGAAAAAGAAGAGAGTGCAGACTTAATTTTTATGTATCCTTAAGATCTTATGTTTTTCTCTTTCCTATTTTACGTTTACACAACTAATTCATTCAAAATTCAAAGGCAGCTAATAAAAAATAAAAATAATAACTGAAATAATGTAAAATATTATCGATTTCAACCCTTGTTTGTCCCCACTGCTGGGGCACGGGGCTCTTCCTGCATCGGAGGAAGGTTAGGCAATACTCCACCACGGGAGCCAAGATCGGGTTGGTGGAGGATTGTAAGACAGTGGCCGGTCTTACTGTTAGAAGTTATCAAGCCGCCCATAAGGCCTCTGAAATGACTTAACGACTGCTATTACATGACAGCCAGCACTAACGGCTTAGTGTGCCTTGCGGATCCCGGAAGCGCTAGGAAAAAATGCCACTAGCGGTAGTCACGGGACGGTCACCCATCCTGCACCTGACCGCGCCTGTTGTTGCTTAACTCAAGTGATTGATTCCAATCACTCGGTTCGGCTGGGCCACGAGCGCTTCGTAAAATATTATGTAATACATGAAAGTATCTAGTAGGTCTGTGATAGGTCGTAGGCAAATTAATAAAGCAGAACATCGTTTGAGCAGTTAATACCGGCGGGTCATTATTAGAATAATGACCTGCCTGCGGACCCGCACGCACACGCAGCGCTCTGATTGGCTACATATATATAGATTCAAAAAAACTACATAGATTATTTTGAGTTTGTGTAAAAATATTTTTAGAAAGTCGCTTTTTTTAAAATACGAATATTTTTACCGGCGTGCGTGAATGCAAAAACTAATGATCATTAATGAAGCGAATGTGATCTGTCCAGATCGTGGCAGGTCTCTGGCTACCCCTCTGGGATATAGGCGTGAGGTTATATTATATTGTTAACTTTTTCAAAATTCTTGACCACCTCAGACAATCAGGTTTCCTCACGATTTGCGAGTGGCGAAAGTACTTCACAAATGTACATAATATGTAAAGACAAAGTCATTGGTGCAGCCCGCACCGGGAATTGAATCTGGGTCTCCCACTTCCGAGTCCATTGTTCTACCCATTGGGCTACCCAATGACTGGCAGTAGTCTAAGTATAATAATAGAAAACATGTATTAAGTGACAATTTTAAAATAGTTGCGATAAGATTGAGCCGGGATAGAACGGCACATTCCAAACGGGGCTCAAGTTAACTAGGGCGAGTCGTACCTACCCTGGAAGGTTTAGCAGAGTCGGGATCATCTAATTTCGTAAAAGAATGGGCTTTTCGCGGACGAATCTCTCTACCAAATTAACTTTATCCGGAGATTTTTTTCTATTTCATTTGCCTCGCCTCGCATAATGTAGGTAAGAGGGGAAGCGAATGGGGAACAATGGAATCAAACGTCTCGAATTCCAGGAGGATTAATACCTACCTCGTGCCAAAGCGAAAGGCAAAGTAATACTTTAACATATCTACTGTAATGATACAGAACTTGCATATTTTTCCACAAAGGAAAGATAAACATAATTCATAAAAAATAAGTTAGATTACCGCATTGCATGGCAGTTGTTAAGCCATGGCAGAGGCCTTTTGGCCGGCTTGATAACTTCTGACAACAAGACCGCCACTGTCTTACACTGCGCCACTAACTCGAACTGGGCCCGTGGTGGAGTAGCCTAACCTTCCTGCGATGCAGGAAGAGGCCCGTAACCTAACAGTGGGGACATACAAGGGTTGTTATAGAACCGCATTGCGTATTACAAAATAATCATCATCACCATGCAAAAACCTCCTTATTGACATCCCCGTGCATGGCACGGCAGGCTATGCGAATTCTTTCACTGTGACAGCAGTGCGCTTGTGGAACGCGCTGCATCTATACATACGCCAGGCCCAGTCAGTTGACGTGTTTAAGAGTAGAATCCATAAGCACTACTTCGGACTGTATATTTTTGTAGTTTATATATATATTTGTGAATTCTAAGTATTTATGTTATCCATTCGGTATATTGATAATTTATTTACTATAACTCTCTTCGGGCACTACCCGCACTACTATCCACATAACCCAAGGTTAGCTGGAAGAAAATACTCATTACTATTAAACACGCATGCATACATAACCTCACGCCTGTATCCCAGAGGGGTAGGCAGAGACCGGGGCCTGCTACTTGCCACGATCCTGACAGATCACCTACGCTTCATCAACGTTCATAAGTCGTTGCATGCACGCACGCCGGTTTCGGGTACTTTTTATCTTTCCCTTTGCTAATACATCCACTATTTGGTCGATGTAAGTCCGTCTGGGATGTCCCTTACCAGCCCTTCCACTCACATCCGCAACATATAATTGTTTCGTCAATCTTTCTTCCTTCATCTTCTCCATATGTCCAAACCAACGCAACATTCCTTTCTCAATTCTAGTCACTACTATCCTCTTTCAGTCCACAACGCCTCGCTTTTGTACAAATATGCTTATTGTGCAATAAAAAAAATCTAATCTAATCTAATCACGATTTTTAGCCCAGCGCCGCCAACTGCACCTTGCCCCCCAAAATCTATCTCTCGCGATGTCTTGCCAGCCGCATTCACGGACCCTCCGCCGACTCAACGAGATTGTTCGACCATTGGGCCACTGATGGTCTGCCCACTGACCGTCTTATGTTCCCGGCCGCCACTCTGTAATTGGGCTGTACCATCTACCATCTGCCGTCTTCCCGCCTAGTTAGGTGGTAACGGTGCAAACCTCTTTACACCATTTTTATTTCTTTTTCTATCTATCATTTTCAAATATTTAAATTACGTCACACATTTTTCGATTTCCCTCATTTTTCATCATTACAACCCAACCCTTCAACCAGATCTGATTATTTAACCTACTTATCAGTTTTTATCCGGTTTTTCTGTTTTATTATTAAATAACTGTCTACAAATAAACCAACACCTGAAGTCGTTCCAGTTCTTATTATTTATAAAAGTTCTACTACATTCAAAGGTGTCCCTTGTAGCGAAAAAAATTACCTAAGCTAAATGGAATCTTATAATGATAATCAATACGATGTCTCCTTTGTTCAAAATCACAAACTGACCACTTTCGGCACTTACGCGAAATTGCATAAGTTAGTTACGCGCTATTGCATAAGTTAGGTGCTATTGCATTAGTTACTTACGCGCTATTGCATTATCCCCGACGATGTGCTGTAGTATTTTGTATCTTTTGCACTTACCAACACTAGATTATATATTACGCTTACCAGGGACGTCCAATGAAGTACTCTTACGAGTAAAGTCAAGTGGACGGTAGTTCGGCGCAGGGTCCTTTGAGTGGACTAAGATACATCGGGGGCTTAGTGGACAAGTCCGTAGTTCCGTACAAAGCAAGGAAATTAATGAGGTGACCATGTTAGGTTTAGGGCTGGAACAACAGGTATACAGTTTGGAATCTGGGTGCTCTGTAAGCCGTGGTTGAGTAATTGATAATTTTATTTTATTTATTTGGGATTAAAAACAGTAGTAGGTATAGTAATTATGTATATAAATCAGACTTCGTTGAGCATAGCATATGTACTAGCCTAAGAATTAGTTGCTTTATGAAAGCGGAAAAATAAAAATGACATTGGAAAAAGTATGCATAATTTTATAAATAAAATTTATTTGCGCATTACGGGTCATGGAGCATATACAATAACTGAAAATATTTGACATAATTTTAAAATTTATAAGGAAAGTTATTTATTAAGGATGCTATGTATGTATACTTAATGAGATGATTTATACAGCGTCCAGTGGTATCTTCACTCACACTAGATGGGTGAAGGGACCACTCCGACGCTGTAGTGCCTGGCACATGGTTTTATAGATGGTGTAGGCTTGCCCAGCACCTATACCATCCTGGCCTAGTCCACAGGAAAGACTTGTCAATACGTGCGGAGCCAACCAAGCGGCGGGTTTCCTCACGATGTTTTCCTTCACAGTTAGCGTGTGGTATTGCGACTGCAAATTCGCAAATGTACGTAACTTTGAAATTAAACAAAGTCATTGGTACATGCCCGCACTCGGGATCGAACCTGGGGTCTCGCTTGCCAGTCCATGGTTCTACCCACTTAGCTACCACCGCTTCCTCATGTATATATTACTTATATATTCATGTATGTATATATTACTTCTAAATAGTTTTCTGTAAGTGACGTACATTTTATAACTTGTAAACATTTTAACTTGTCTAAGATATAAGGCTATAAGGCTGTATATTTATTTGTCTTCCAGCGAAATGAGGCACAGCAATCACTTATACTAGAGGCATTAATGGCAATTTAAACAGACATTTATTTAACTGCATACAAATTACAAAAGAAGACAAAAAGGTCTGTGCCTCGGCTTGTAACTTGTACACCAATGTGCAACTAGTTGCAGATTTTCAGGCGAGGCCTAATGGCACTAATCGGCTACGCAAGTTACATCAAATTGTCATGATAAACTACGAATTTTAATTTAATGAAACGCGGCCCTCGGGAAACTGCATTGTGATTTTGAAATCGCTTGCTACACTTTGAGAGAGAATGACTGTAATTCTTTGTTATTTACAATAAACTGTTCTCTATCTATCTTTTATTAATGATACATCGGTAATGGTATGACATATATGAGTGTTATTACTCCTATAATTTCACAAATGTACATTGCCATCTCCATTGCGTGATCGGAACACCAGAGGTACTGCGGGTTACTATCCGCACTTGGATGATATTCCGAGAAATCCATACTATTGCGCACAGTCAAATTGTGGAACAATTTGCCGGCATCCGTTTTCCGAACGCTTATATAACCTGAGCCTCTTTAAGCTGCGTATACACAGGCTTCATTCTTCAAACTCGGTCCATCCTAGATCTCATATTCACCCTTGGGCTAGGGTTTGACGTCAAAAGCAAGTCCATTCCTTACATAAAATATTTATAAGTAAATAACTTAACTTAAGTACCTAAATAACTAAAGTATAACTTACGAGTATATAAGATATTAAATAGAAGACAAACCCTCTTGGTAACTGGAGATTTTTTCTCCAAAAGGATCTAGATTTTGAATTGGACACCTAGTTTGACTTTTAAGCCGTAATTTCTGCGTTACTTTGCATAAAACTTTTTCAATCAATCATTCATTCATTCATTTGACGTAAGCGACCTATTTTCACGGAATACCTCATGTCAATAAATGAATCTAGAAATATCTCGTAAGTGCGTGGCCATCATAACCAGTGACACTTCATCCATAGGACGTGACTAAGAGCTGCAGTCCTAAGTCTCGATTTGCAATCAATAATTCATACCATAATGGAGCTCTTAGGCTCGCGCTGTATTACTGTATTAAATATACCTCTTATAAGACTGAGAGCGATTAAATATGTAACACGCATTAGACGGATTATTTATTTTACGAGAAATATTTTCTGTTTGGTGGCGATCTTTTCAGGTCTCGTTCGGGTCTTCTTGCTATGTTGATAAAACTCAGTTATAGTAATAAATAATGATGTAGCCTATGTTCGTCCCACTGTGTATGACACGGGCCGTCTCTCAAAGAGAGATAGTATGGGCTTAATTAAACAACACGACGCCCACTGTGGATTAGCAAGTCCAAGTGCTGAGATGTGTGCATACCTCAGACGAGATCGATATCAACCCTTGTACGTCCCCAATGCTGGGCCTCGAGTCTCTTCCTGCAGGAAGGTTAGGCCATACTCCACCACGGGGGCCAAGTCCGGGTTGGTGGACTATAATTGTAAGACAGTGGCGGGCCTTGATTTCAGAAGTAAGGCCCGCAACTGTCATTACCGCCCATAAGGGCTCTGAAATGGCTTAACGGCTGCCATTACATGACAGCTGGCACCAACGATTAACATTCCTTGCAAAGCACGGAAGCGCTGGTTAAAATCCCACTAGCAGGTAGTGGCGGAACGCTCACAAATCCAGCACCTAACTGCGCCTGTTTTTGCTTAATTCAAGTGATTGATTCCAATCACTCGCTTTAACTAGGCTACAAGGCTTCTCACTCTAGCCTCTTTTTCTTCTTCTTCTTCAGGCTATATTATGTCGTTCACTATAGCTTCATCAATAGATAATAATCATATCTTTTTTTACAGATCGTTTATTCTAATGTGTCAGACTTATCTCGATCATGGTAATAGTGGTTTTGAGGACCAATGGACGTGATACCTATTAATAGTTGTTTGTATTTATAAATATGTAACTCTCCATTAAGAATAGGTATAGGGATTTTGTTGCATAAAATAATTTAAGGGTTCAATGGAGTCTGAATGTCATTCAGTTCATAAGGTTTACACGCTCCTTTTGACTCTTACAAAGAATGTTATTTATTTTCGTATTTCAGCAATAGCAGCAAATTACATGAGATATATATTTTTGCTTGTTTGACAGCGCAAGTGTTTAGGTTATTTTCTTTGAAAGAAAATATTGAAACATAAAAGAGAAATGTAAAGAGTTAGAAATTGAAAAGACGAAGAAAGTATTGTGAAGCAAAAAACAGGCTTGTTGTAATATCAAATATTGTAATAATACATTCACACAATAAGCTGTTGTTGCTAGCTGTGAGCAACCAATCAGAAATTATATCATGCTGGTATATAGGTACAAGTATATAGAGCCCACATAGTGATATGGAAGGAATTGATAAGTTCAATTTTATATCAGTACAATATAGGAATCCGTCCTAACAGACCGGGGACATTGATAAGTTTAGAATTTAATTAGTAAAACGATTTTCCCAAAAGGGCCCTATAGGCCATATTCCATCACGGGGGATAAGTCCGGATCGGTGGAGACTAGCAAGACTAGTGGCTGGTCTTACAGTCAGAAGTTTTCAAGCCGCCCGAAGGCCTCTGACTTGGCTTAACGACTGCCACCTATCGATGGCATCCGACACTAACTGCTTAACTTACCTTGCAAAGCACGGAACCGCTCGGAAAAAAGCCACTAGAGTTAGTCATAGACGGTCACCCATCCATGCACGGAACGCGGCCTCTGTTGCCCTACGTGATCGTTTAAGATTACTCAGGCAGCCAGGGCTACGAGCGATGTTGAGCTAGGTACGGAACCTTAAAAAGATCGGACAATTTTGTGAACCACACGAGATGCGGTCTTTAACTTACTATCAGGTTGACTTTACAACGTTAATTAGGTACCTTTTCTACGCCACAAAACCAGTCCAGTCCCCGGAAAAGGTCGTTGTAGGTACTGTCATGTTTAACCCTTGCATATCATAGCTCCTCGTGTGGCCCCAGTCTGCTAATAACTAAGATTATTTACCCGAAATTTATGTTGACAAAAGGGTTATCTATGTTGGGTAGCGTTGGATTTATACATCCGGTCGAGGACGGCGCTTGCCGCAAAATTCGATATCCTGTCGGCCCTTCGGCGAGGCTTGGAGCTGAAACAGCGATGCTACAATCGACTTTTACACAAATGCCTCTTTATACTTACACACACTCACTTACATACACTCGCACTTACACACATACACACACACAAACAAATTTGTTAAGCGGGTTACTCCAGACTCGATTTCAGAAAAAAATTGCAACCACATACCTCTCGCATGATAGGCATCTGCGCATCAGCACTACGTTGCGCCACAGAGGTCGTCAAATACGCATTATAAATTATGAATTGTAGTTAACAGTAGTTATAGCACTATAAGGTAAGAACTGACTCCTACTAAGATACAGGTTATCGTAGTTTAGTGGTCATGAAACTATTATATATATATATATATATATATATAAAGCTACGGGCCGGAGGCCGAGCTCCGCGAAGCGGGCACGAGGAACCCCGCCACGGCGAGGCTGAAGGCCGAGCTCCGTCCAGGCCGAGGCCGAAGGCCGAGACCGTTCAGGTTACGGCGCACAAGTACCAGCGCAAGAGCAAAGAGGGACAAACTTGCGAGGCCGGAGGCCGAGCTCCGCGGAGCGGGCACGAAGAACCCCGCCGCGGCGAGGCCGAAATCCGAGCTCCGTCCAGGCCGAGGCCGAAGGCCGAGACCATACATGTTCCCATGAAACAATTCACTACAATAAGTGTCTAGCGAGGCCCTAGGCCGAGCGCCGCGGAGAGCGCAGCTCGGAGCGGCTGGGGGTTGGCGCGCGTAAGCGCGCAGGGGGCTCGCCCCCTAGTCTTTATATAGCCTTTTAAAACTGTATTTACGTATTTAATGTTGTATCTAGTTAGACCTGACAATTCCTCATAGTCTGACCATTGTACGTAGCAAGCGCTGAGGTATGTCCACACTTCAGTCACTAGGTTTTCCTCACGATGTTTTCCTTTACAGTTTAATGTGTGGTATAGCTACTAAAACATCACAAATGTACATAACTTAGAAAACAAAGTCATTGGTACTTGCCGGCATTCGAACCCACGGCCTCCCGATTGAGAAAACGGCATTCTATCGCTATGCTACCACCGCTCTTTAGTGTTGTATTAATTGTAATGAAATAAAAAGGTTTTATCCAAAGTAGCGAAGAAGCTGCGGCTTAATGAATATTACAAGTCAAGCGAGGCGTCCATTTCAAAATCTAGATCATTTTGGAGAAAATATGGACAAAAAAACTCCAAACTTACACTTTTTCTTTCTAAGTCCTTAATTAACAGAGTTTAAATAATTATACTATAAAAAAGGATAGATAGATAGACAACAGTTTACTGTACATAAAAATGGAAATTACACAGATATTTCTTAATCTAAGAGTACAGACGGCGGGCTTATCACTGAAAGTGATCTCTTCCAGACAAACTTTGGATGGACTGGACTAACTTTTCTTACTCTTATAGAACTCATGCATTATACTGGCTTTAATTCCAGACATCACTGTCATCGAAATAATCATTTATGTAACGAGTATAGTAGCCCTTTTGGCACAAAGTGTATTTAACAAATATTTTAACCAGCGTTTCAGGCAAGCTTAATATATTTTCAGGAATTTTATTATAGAAGCGTATACATTACGAAATGTGTGTATTGATTAATAAATTACTTAATTTTACCTGCGCTCTTAACTAAGTAGAGTCAGTCTACGTTACAGGCGACTTTTGAACAAAAATGCAAAGTTGAAACCCGCACCCCCTCGACTGCCAGACATCAAAGAAGATTTCGTGCAAGCTTAACTTTTGAAATATAAGCCCTCAAAAAAATTAAACTTTCACATTATGGTTACATAATTATGGTCAAGATATTTTCTATCTGATTTGTTACCGTTTCATCGCAACCGCAAGCTGAGATTGAATGCTTAGTAACACGCTTATATTGAGATAAAAATCATGACCGTATTTGGCAAGTCTGAGAATAGGTCGTAGGTTAACTTAAATGGCAAAACAAAGCTTAAGGGGTGGTGATGATGATAGGCTTTAGACGCCGAAGCGGTGGTAGCTCAGTGGGTAGAACCATGGACTGGCAAACGAGAGCCCCAGGTTCGATCCCGAGTGCGGGCATGTACCAATGACTTTGTTTAATTTCAAAGTTACGTACATTTGCGAGTTTGTAGTCGCAATACCACACGCTAACTGTGAAGGAAAACATAGTGAGGAAACCCGCGGCTTGGTTGGCTCCGCACGTATTGACTAGCCTTTCCTGTGGGCTAGGCCGACTAAGCTGTCAGGGTGGTATAGGTGCTGGGCAAGCCTACACCATCTATAAAACTATGTCCCAGGCACTACAGCGTCGGAGTGTTCCCTTCACCCATCTAGTGTGAGTGAAGATACCACTGGACGCTGTATAAATCATCTCATTAAGTAGATGCAAAAAAAAAAGGCCAATATTATTATTAGACGCCTATCAACATCATCATCATCAACCCATTATGCCCCCACGGACGGACACGGGTCTGGTCAATGAGGAATGTATAAGCCGTACTTCAGCACGAGGACCAAGTCCGGATTGGAGGAGGCTTTCAAGACTAGTGGCTGTTCTTACTGTCACAAGTTTTCAAGCCTTCCTAAGGCCTCTAACTTGGCTTAACGACTGCCATCTATCGACGACGGCTGCCACCAACTGCTTAACCGCCACCAAAGCACGGAATCGCACTGAAAATGCCACTAGCAGCAGTCGTAGACGGTTTACCCAGCCAGGCACTGAACGCGTCCTGTGTTGCTTAAACTTCGTGGTTGTTTAAGATCACTCAGGCAGCCGGGACTACAAGCGACTAAAGACTGTAGCAACTTTTACTTGAATCAAGTAATGTTTGTAATACATACCCGAAAATGTTATTAGAAAGTCAATGAATGCCGGCGTTAATTCCATGACCCAAACAAAGAGCGTCAGAGTAAACATGACAAAAACACTTCCGAAGAACAAAATGGAAGAGCGCACGGTGGACTTTGACACGTGCTCCGATCTAATTACGGCCAATTGGAGATCAAAGTAGCCAACTACAGCCCTCGCTAAGCTTTAGGGCTCGTCTTAGGGCCTGTTTATAAAACTACAATAATTCATTGTTTACTATGTCAATTCTTAATATGTCATAACTTATAGAAGTTTCGTATCTATGTAATATTTTATTATATGTAGGTTTATTTAGTTTGAAATATAGTTGAGCCATATCATAATTTTTGCTGTATGCACGTTAATTTTTATTTTATTACGGAACAATTATTACTATGCTGTGATACATTTAAGTTCAACCCAAATTGAGAACAATTAACAACAGTACAATTCCACCGAACTGCGATCCCCAACCCGCATGCCCAGCGTGGGGATTATGGGCATTACCCCCTATGATAGCACAACGTGGCGCTCTTTAGGGGAGGGCTATGTCCAGTAGTGGACTAGTAAAGCCTGACGATGATGACGATGAAATGGAGAACTGTGCCCAAAGATACAATTTAATTTAGTTTGGGGTTCAGAGTTACTTTATACATTGTTATGTTTTATTCTGCTCAATAAACATTTTTAATTTTCAATTCGATTTACACTGGGGCCTGATAGAGCTACATATCATTATTTATTATGACAATAGGTTGTACACAAAGGGCCAGTTTCTGAATTGAAATTTTTTTCAGTAAATAGTTGATTGTAGTACAGTCTCGTCTAATTTCCCAGTAAAGAGCGTGACAGAACGTCACTTAAGAATTCACTTTGTGAAATTACCTATCTATTCAGAAACCGGCCTTTAGTCGATCATTCCGCAGATAAATAAGTACACTTTTCGGTTAGGTATGCAAAGTAGCTCGGATTGTGATAATAAACTATGAATTGTAGTTTTATGAAATGCGATATGAAACGCGATATGCAACGCGAGAGAGCGACACGATTTAACGAAACGAAATTTGACGTCGTCGTCATCGACAGGCTATACTAGTCCACTGCTGGACATAGCCGTCCCCTAATGAGCGCCATAGCGCCCTGTCTTCAGCTTGCCGCATCCAGCATCTGCCTGCAGTTTCGCGCAGATCGTCATCCTACCTAATCAGAGGGCGTCCTACACTACGTTTGCCGAGTCGTGGTCCCCACTCAAGAACACGTTTATTACAAAATATTATTACGTGCAACGTGCATAAAACACAATGGAATTCTCTTTTGCGTTCGGCCTAAAAGGAATTTCCGAGGTCACGCCAAATTCCGTTGGTATTCTAATCATCTAGACAAAGCTAGTCACAGAAAGGTGGCCTAGAACGCCGACAAGAGGGCCGTCGCTTAGTGGGTAGGTCGTCTACTACTAAACGTAACATATAAGGAACCCTAGAACTATCAAAAATAATAATTTAGCTATAAAACTTAAAATGTATTCAAGAAATATGAAAACTTCTTTTTCTGTGCTCAGCGACCCTGTAATTTTATATTTCCAACTTTAGTCTAAGTTAAAGACTTTTGCTGAAAATCAGCTTTGCCAGTGGAGCATATTTCGTGACACTATTAAGCTTAGCATAAGACTTTTTGCCAAATTTAGTTTTTACGGTTTATTTCAGTTATTGTACATTATTTAATATTTGTTTGCAATAAAGACTATTTCACTTTCACTTTACTCAGTAGGCGGCATTAGTAACATGGAGAGTATACTATACATAAATATTTAATTCACTTATTTAATGAGAGAGAAATCTGGTCAGACTCCTTTGACCAAAATGTCAGTTTGAAACTTTTGTAACCCAATTATCCTAACAAAGTAATACACTTGGCATTATTACATCGCGCTTAAGTTTGAAATAAGACTTCCATATCCATACAAAAAGTTTGAAATAAGACTTACATCCATACAAAAACTTCTCAATAACCAACTAAAATTCAATTCAACGGTATGCTACGCTTAGGTTGGCATATAAAATGGGTTTCCACGCTTACATTTTCTACCTTTTTGCCTACTTAGATAGGAAATAACCTGCTTAGGGGGCGGCCAAAAAGGGCCGCGAAGGTTATAGTACAGGAGCATGTAACTTTACACCGAACAAAAAAGAACAGCCGAAGACACCTTTTCTGCAAAAATGGAGCAGTAAGTAATCGATACTAAAAAGTTTTTTTTCACTTTTCGGATTGTTTCTAAAACACGTTGTTACACGCTGATAAGGGAGAGATTTAAAAGCTGCGATTATGTTACTGACTGAGACTGAGGCCATTTCTACGGCGACCCCCCAGTGGGAATTGAACCCACGACCTTCGGCATGGGAATCAGACGTTATACCGCTAAGCCAATGTGGTAGTCACTATTTGGTTGAAACATGTCCGTAGCCCCGGCTGCCTGAATGATCTTAAACGATCACGAAGGTTAAGCAATACAACGCGCGTTCAGTGCATGTATGGGTAAACCGTCTATGACTAACGCTAGTGGCATTTATCCGAACGGTTCCGCGCTTCCCAAGGCACGCTAAGCAGTTGGTGCCGGCTGCCGTCGATAGATGGCAGTCGTTAAGCCTAGTCAGAAGCCTTAGGGTGGCTTGAAAACTTCTGGCAGTAAGACCAGTCTCTAGTCTTGCAAGTCTCCACCAATCCGGAGTTGGTCCCCATGAGGAAGGTATGGCCTATACCTTCCTCAGGGAAGAGACCCGTGCCTCTCGGTGGGGACATAATGGGTTGATGATACTTACATGACACATGTCCGCCAGATTTTCAGTCTTACTGTTCCACTTTTACTTCGTTTCCGTGACAAAGGAACGACTACAGCCTTTGTAGCTAAAACAAGTCTACTCTATTTAGTAAGACTTGATTTTTGTCCAGTCCCTCTTTGTAGCTACATCTTGTTCGCCATTCCTTTGTACAACTTTTCAGTTTCAAGAGCAAGTAAGTAATTGAGATGGAACGTACTCTTAACTTACTCTAGGGTAGCTCTCAGTAGGTCTTCCTGCGTATGATTTAAGAGTGAGTATTGAACGAAAAGAGGATTTGTTGTGCAACTTTCGTTGTGCATGAGGATTTTTTTGTCTTATACGTAGATAGATAGATAGAGAACACTTTATATTACATAAAAATGGAAATTACACAGATATTACTTAACCTAAGAGTACAGACGGCGGCCTTATCACTAAAAGTGATCTCTTCCAGACAACCTTTGGATGAATTGGACTAATACATTAGAGAAGGAAGTACATGTACAAAAAAACATAGAAAACGATAATTTCAGAGGTTCCTATATAAATACATGCCTAAATAACAGTTTGAATAAATAAAATTATCAACAGATACATACAAATAATTTACATATACAAAAATAAAAAATTATTATTATATATAAATACTTAAATAATTAACAAAATATACACATTCAAAGGACATAAGTAGAACACAACAACAGCAGGACAATATTACAAAATTAAATGATAACAGTATTGCAGTGTCGTAGTGAGATAGAACTCCTTTACCATAGCCTTAAAAATGGGAAGGGATTTGGCTTTCCGTACCTCCACCGGTAAGGCATTCCATAATCGAACTGCCTGCACGGTGAAGGAACAACCGTAGATAGTGGTGTGATGGGATGGGATTTTTAGGAGCAGGTTTTGGGAAGAGCGAAGAGTAAGGTTATGAGAGGAGTAAAGAAACTCGAAGCGCTCTTTTAGATAGGAAGGAGTAGTTGGATTGAACAGTATGCAATATAGAAGAGAGAGTATATGCGTATACGTACTGTTGACACGGCGGACATAAAAGTCGGGGCCGGCCTTGGAGGCGGTAGAGAAATGATCTCGACCAACATCTGCTGGAGGGGTCTGAGGTGATCCAAGACACAAAACTCTGGATTGAAATGAGGAAGGCCTATGCCCGTCAGTGGGAAACAACCACCAGGAGAAGGGCTCACTGCCTCGGCACAACGCTAAGTCAGCTGAGTTATGTTGTGAGTTGTTGAGTACAACTATGTTCATATTTTTTTTGGTCTCTGTTTGTCATCTATGTGTGTACTGCGTTTTTTTCTGTTGTTGTTCATGTACTCACTTATTGTTACAGTCTATCTTTTTCTGTGTTGTAACTGTCTAATGTCTTTCTTTTTGTTTCTCATACGCAACGTGAAATTGAAATTGAAATTGAAAATACTTTGTCCATTGGCATTCAGCAAACATAATGTAGGTAAATTTTAGCACACAGAAGGAAGATAAAGCACACTTAATAAGCTTTGTTTTGTTGCAAAACAAAAAAAAAACATGATTTATTGAATCTAATTAATTTTATGCAGTTGGCGGTCTCATAGCTTAGAGCCATATCTTCCAGACAAAACTTTGGATGGAGTGAAAGTAAATTCTTTAAATTAATATAAAAATAATTTGATTTGATTATGAAAACTTTCATTAAAATAAGTGTAAAAATACAAATTTTCACTATTAAAATCTTAGCAAGACCAGTGGTTCTAACCAGTGCACTGGAGTGTGAAATACCCGCTCACGAAACAACAGCTCTACAGGTACGTTCAAGCCATTAACCGCAGAGTACAAAGGCAAGTGTACAGTGGAGGTTAAAAGTGCGTACTCAACAACAGGACTGGCTGGAAAAGCAGTGAAGAGCGTACCAAGAGGCTGTGAGACGGTTAGTTGCAATTGACAAAACCTTTGTCAGTTCTACGGGATTGAAGTACTCATTGACCGTCTTGGATCATCATAGGTTATACTATTTTTATTATTATACTATTTATATTGTCCTTAGCACGGGTTAGTGCATTAAAAAGAAAAATAGTATAATCATGTGGGTACAGCGATATCATTCCGATGTAAAAATCTAACTGCAAAGTAGGTGGTCGGGGCTGTAAGTGATGCAATTTACTTCAGCCAGATGTCGCTGCCTGTACGTAATACAGAGAATAGTGTAGAGGTTCGAAATTTCACTGATGCCGGTGAGTCGCTCAGTTGGAAAGAGCGCTGGCACGGATAGCCAGAGGTCGCGGGTGGTTCGAGTCCCTGCACGGGTGGAATTTTTAGCCTCTAAATAGGGTTTTTAAAAATTGTCCTTAGCACGGGTTAGTGCATTAAAAATAAAAATAGTATAAAAGTTAATGCTTTCAAAAAGACGTCTACCACCTCAGTCATCCGAGACCACAGCACCTGTAAAAGTGCCGAAACGTCGGAGAATTGTAAAAATATCATAAACGAGTGAAATCCGTACTAAAACAGTTTTAATTAAGACATAAATTAGGCAAGATTTATTCCATCATATTTTAGACATCAAATACATTGTGAGTTAGTCATTTGTGAAGTTACAATACCACTCGCTAACGATAAGCAAAAGTATCGTGAGGAAACATGAGTGTTTGAGGTGTTCAACTACCTCAGCGCTTATTTGCCAACCCACGATGGGGATGCGTGGTAATTGATATAATATCTCTATCTGAGAGAACGCTTGTTTCCTGCAGTAGGACGTATATTATAGGCTATATAAAAAGTGTTGTCTTTATGGCATAGGTAAGCTAATAAATATGTTCAAACTTACTCAAGCAAAAGAAATATTTGAGTATTGTCAATAGTTATTGATCGTCTCAGGAACTCTGAAGAGCATGCCAAGAGGCCGTTTGCAGAGGATGCTTAACATCCGGCAAAAGACGTACTTTTGAGCTAAAGGGTTCAACCACTCGACTGCTGTGGACCTATTACAGGTTACTCGTTACGAAAACAAGAGATTTACATAGTGGTTATGTAACAATGTGTGATTTTTAGCGATTGTGATTCTGTGAGATCTGGCCCTGCAGTCTTACGTTAAACAAATTAAACTTAAAATAAGTAACTTTTGTTACCTAAGTCTAATTAAATTTAGTTTCTAATTACATTCATTATTGTAAAACTAATTAAGAAGTAGCCAGTAACCATCATCGTAACCCTGTTTTACAATAAAGTATTTTTCAGCTCATTTCAACATAACTGAAGCCGTACGGAGGTCTATCCGCATTAGAACGGACCGGAGATGAGGCGGGGTGACTTTTGATGGACGAGGGACAAACGTGGCACGTTGTGCTCGGACGCGGCTCGGGCACCCCCTCTGCCGTTTCGATGGCAGCAAATATTACTGAGTCACCACTCTCACAAATATTTGCGCTTTAAAGTTTATAACTTTGCAAAAGGATCCCTGATCCCGTAATGAACAATAGTTTTTTCAATCTTTGAACATTTTAAAGCGGTAAATGTAACGATACCCTACACTATGGGGTATATTTGGGGAAGGTATACAATATTCACCTTAATTTACTAGTAGGGGAAGTTCCGTACTTTTTTTAAGATGTGTGTTTAAGATTAATCCGATTTTGTTGGCGTGAATAATATTATGTATATCTATGCCAAATTTTCAATTGTCTCTGAGCTGAGTTGTGGCGATAGTTTTAATCATCTCTGAGCTAAGCCGTGGACAGATGGATTAACATGACTAAGCCATAAGAGTTCCTTATTTACTACGAAACCCTAAAAATGTATAAGTGTCGCTATCTATCAAATATTCGAATCGTGTATCGTTAATCGTTATCGTAAAGTGAAGCTTATGATAGGCTACACTCCCGGAGTATTCTAATGCAGAGACAATGTTTCGAATTTAGAATATGGAAATGAGATAAAATAATTAAAGCGGTGGTAGCCCCGTGGACAAAGCAATGAACTCGTAAGCAAGAGATTCAGGTTCGATTCCCAGTGCCGCCATGCACCAATAATTTTGTTTATTTTCAAAGTTGCGTATCTGCTAATTTGCAGTAGTAATACCACACGCTAGTTGTGAAGGAAAACGCCGTGAGGAGACCCGTAGCTGGGTTCGCATGTATTGGTTTATGTGAGCTAGCACATAAAATTACATTTACATACAGGCACATACATTGCTTCTGGCCCCACACTAGGCTAACCTGTGTCGTGGGGACAAGAAACAACGGCATCACAAACATGTGAACATCCAAGACCTGGGGTTGTTTTGTCCCCAGTCGGGGAACAAACCCGGAACCTTTGCATGGTAGGCAGATGGGCTACCGCTGCGCCATAGAAGCCATCAATAAACCGGAACTATTTCAATCGAGTTTTGTCGACATTATAAACACTCTCGTGTTTATAATGTCGACAAAACTGGATCTCACCTTAAAATAGCTGAAGGAAACAAGTTTATAATTGTAAAGTTCCTGCCTAATCAAAGTTGTGCCTCTTTCTCTGGCTCTTTTCGGGTTACAAAGGACTTATCGAAGCACTACCAAAGTGAAAAAGAGGCATTTTGAAATTCTAATTAAAGTGTACATAGTATGGCAAAGTTACTTACGTAGTTAAAATATTTTTGGGGCTTAATCGCGAAGTAGTTTATTGCTATTTTACCTTTACGTTTCGACGACGTTACAGTCATCGGGATCACTATTGTGTTCAAGTCGCGAAAGTTTAAAATATGTTACTTACGTAGTCCTAAGTAGTTCCTTTTATATAATACTAATATATGGATCCATTGTGTCTGAAATAAAAGTAAATTGTAATTATTAAAGTACAGACACATTGAGATTAGGGATTCTAGACATAGGGCAAGGGATCATGCCTGTAATATTTGTGGCAGACCAAGGTATGCCACTTGCCGCGTCCCTGACAGATCTTTTTATATATATTTGATTTCAACCCTCATGTCCCCACTGTTGGACATCGCAGGAAAGTTAGGCCAGACTCCACCATGGGGGCCAAGTCCGGGTTGGTAGAGGATTCTAAGATAGTGGCGGGCCTCACTGTCAGAAGTTATCAAGCCGCTCATAAGGCCTCTGACATGGCTTAACGACTGCCATTACATGACAGCCGGCACCCACGGCTTAGCGTGCCTTGCGAAGCACGAAAGCGCTCGGAAAAATGCCACTTGCAGTAGTAACGGGAGGTTCACCCATTCTGCACCTGACGTTGCTTAGCTCGAGTGATTGATTCCGATCACTAGGTATTTAACAGATTTATATGTATATATACAAGTGGCAAGTGGCATACCCTGGCCTGCCACAAGTTTCTTCGTTCTGACTTGGCTGGTTGCATTTACACGCTGAAATCTGGATGATTTGAATGCCGCGATGATATTGTTAGTAATAAAAGTGCAATCTATGAAGACTTTTCATTGAAGGCATGAAATAAAAATGGAATTGAGTTGAGAAACCTCGTTTGAAAATAGATGTGCGAATAATTAGTTCTATACATCTATCAGAATAAAAACTTACGCTGTGGCACGCACGCACTTCCTGGCTACTAATGATAAACTAGAGGGTATTGTAAAGAGGTTCGAAATTTCACGGATGCTGGGAAGTTGCCCATTAGCTCAGTTGGGAGAGCGCTGGCACTGTTAGCCAGAGGTCGCGGCTTCGAGTCCCGGCATGGGTGGAATTTTGGGCCTCTAAATAGGTTTTTAAAAATTGTCCTTAGCACAGGTTAGTGCATGAAAAAAGAATGTGATTCTCATGAATTCGAGATTGCACTTTTGTATAAAACGATTAAAAAAATTTAAAAAAAAAATTAGGAAAAGCCTTCTTTTGTCGTACTGAATCCTTGACTTGCAAGACAACTTGCCCTTAGCCAATTTTTTTAATTTAACCATTCATCTAATAAAAGTAAAAATACTTTCCTGCCTACCACCCACACAACCGCAGGCAAACACAAACGACCCGACTGCCATAATAAAAAAAACCGGCGCACAACTACCACGTACAGAGTGTTCCGCATTTAAGTTTATAGGAGCCATTACTTAGTAAGTTAAAGAGCATGTTACAACTTTGTATTCGCGTAACTACGCGTTAAACTACGCCGGAGCTGAAACACGAACGGTTAGGCAAATTGCGCGGAGGCAGTCGAGGATATAAGAGTTTGCGTGTAAGTTTTCATGCGCTTCGCCTTAACGAGGTAGGTCGGATGTTTACCCTTAAAAAGGTAAGGAAGAAACAAGCGCACAGGATACCAGATGTAGACACTTTTTTCTTCTTTCCGTTCGGAGAGTGGATTGAGCGGTTTATTTCTAATAATTTCTTGGAAATTCCGGCCAGTGAGGATTGGTGGAATGTTTGTCCACGAGTAAGCTGAAAAGAGTTTGCGTGTGAGTTTCAAGCGCTTGGCCTTAGCGAGGTAGGTTGGATGTTAACCTTTAAAGAGGTAAGAAGTTACAAGCGTAAAAACTCTTCTCTAGGCACTATTTTCTCTTTGTCCGCAAAGGGAACGGATTGAGCTGGTTTTTTTCTACTAATCCCTTGGAAATTCCGGCCAGTGAGGATTTGTGGAATTCTGTCCACGAATAGGGTAACAAGAGTTTGCTTGTAAGTTTTCATGTGCTTCGCCGTAACGAAGTAGGTCGGATATTTAGTCTTAAAAAGGTAAGTAACAAGCGCATAGACACTTCTCTAGACACTTTTTTCTTTCTGTCGGCAAAGAAAACGGATTGAGCCGGTTTTTGTCTACTAATCCCCACGAAATTCCGGCCAGTGGGGATTTGTGGAATTTTGTCCACAAATAGGGTGACAAGAGTTTGCGTGTAAGTTTTCATGCGCTTCGCCGTAACAAGGAAGGTCGGATGTTTACCCATAATAGGTATGGAAGTAACGAGCGCATAGACATTTCGCTTGACACTTTTTCCTCTGTCCACAAAGAGAACGGATTGAGCTGGTTTTTTTCAACTTCTTTACCTTCTTCTTCAGGCTATATTATGTCGTCCACTGCTGGACATAGCCCTCTCCTAATGAGTGCCACAGCGCCCTGTCTTAAGCTAATCTAAGTCTTTTTCTACTAATCCCTTGGAAATTCCGGCCATGAATAGAGTGACAAGAGTTTGCTTGTAAGTTTTCATGTGCTTCGCCGTAACGAGGTAAGTCGGATATTTACCCTTAAAAAGGTAAGGAAGTAACAAGCGCATAGACACTTCTCTAGACACTTTTTTCTCTCTGTCCGCAAAGAGAACGGATTGAGCTGGTTTTTTTACTAATTCCTAGGAAATTCCGGCCAGTGGGTATACGTGGAATTTTGTCAACGAATAGAGTGACAAGAGTTTGTGTGTAAGTTTTTATGCGATTTACCTTAACGAGATAGGTTTACCCTTAAAAAGGTAAGGAAGTAACAAGCGCATATTATACCAGATACCGACACTTCTTTCTCTCTCTTCGAATGGTGGAGTGGTCACCGGGTCACCTAAAACCCTTCAAAATGGTTGAGATGGTAGGCGATGGCTGACTACTGTCTCGTGCTCGTGAACGGGTGCTGTTTGTGTGTATGGTGGCAGCATTAAGGCGATGGGGGTACTCACTAGCGCCAGCAGCGGGATAAAAAACATAATTTAAAGAGTATAGTTGTCATAGTAGTTTTTTGATGTTAACTTATTGAAAAAAAAAACGTATTATTATAAAAAAGATTTATCGCACAGAAGACAATTTACATTACTATATACAGTAGCACCCACACTACGCATAACTTGTGTCGTGGATATTTTAATACAAGTTAACATTTTTATTTCATTGGTGGCACGACGTAGCATCCCCCAGCGCCTTAATGTTGTTTCTAGTTTTATAAAAAAAATCACATAATTGGTATTTAGAAGCCAGATTGCCATCAACAGGCAATCTGGGAATCTATATGAAGTTTTTTTGCTGGTTTTATTCTGTTTATTAGTAAAACGCAGAGCTGAAGTCATTCCAGTGTATTATTTATAAAAAAAATTACAACATCACAAACTGAATGGTTGAACACCTTAGACACTCAGTCATAGTCTCAGGACTTAGTTTTGCTGGACTATTTTTCTTTACAAAATGAAAACTTCAACTTCCGCTTCTCAGATTCAATGATTCGTCAACTAATCTTCAAAAGTGACACGATAAGCGATTAGTATTTCGAATTGTTTTTCTCCCGAAATAACATCATGCAATAATGAAAATCGTTAGAGTACGGAATAAATCTGAAAAAAGCTTCGAATGCAGCATTGAACGTAACTATGAGTGACTGACTTCTGACGTTGCCACAATGTAACCGTAAAACCGAACATTGGCGTTCCGTATATATCTGCGAATCGCTCGTAGGCCAGACTGCCTGAGTGATCTTAAACGATCATGATAGCAACAGGGCGCGTTCAGTGCATGGACGGGTATACCGTCTTTGATTAACGCTAGTGGCATTTTTCCGAGCGATTCTGTGCTTTGCAAGACACGCTAAGCAGTGGGTGCCGGCTGCCGTCGATAGATGGCGGTCGTTACGCAAATTCAGAGGCCTTGCGGCGGCTTTCGAACTTCTGACAGTAAGGCCCGCCCTGTCTTACAATGCTCCACCAACCCGGCCTTGGCCCCTATAGTGAAGTAAGGCCTAACCTTCGCACGATGCAGGAAGAGACTCGTGTCCCAGTAGTGGAGACATACAAGGGTTGACATTTGATTGACATCGATTTGCATATTGCATTCATAATATATAAATCTATGAGCATAAGAAGTAAGCGACTCTGAGCTAAGCCGTGTCGAGAAAGAATAGACACCGCACGGACATCGCAAAACTATGGAGGTTCCTGGTTGACTACTGTACCCAAGAAAACTATTGTAAATAAAATAATAGAAAAAAGCGTCACCTCTGATGAAACGAGTTCGCATGGCAGGTCGTTTGTGACTCTATCCGGCTCGATATTAAAATAAAAAGTGGAAAAAAGTTTTGCTCCCGAATCCCATCCAACATCACTGCTCCAATCAGCGGGCCGCCATTTTTACAACTTCACCGGTGGAACAAGGCCAAACAAGCACCAACTAAAATACATGGAGCTAATATAACGTTCACTTATTTAATACACGATTGAAATTAAATAGACGATTGTGTTTTTTAATGATTCGCGTTACTCAACTGTATGAGTGTGTGTGTATGCTATATATTAACCACGGGCTTAGTGACTTTTGTCTGTCGGCCATCTGCGAAAAACTAAAAATGACTACCCACAGTAATTGACTGTACTCGTAACTTCCGTCTACCGATGACCACGGCGACTGTAACGCTGTGTTTTGTAATGATTCGCAATACTCATACATAGTTATACTGTATATTATTAACCCCGGGCGTATTGAGTATTGTGTGTCAGCCATCTGCGAAAAACTAAAAGTGACTACCAACAATAATCGACTGTACTCGCCACTTCAGTCTACCCGTGACCACGGTAACTGTAACGCTGCCGAAACGTAAGCTTATTACGTTTTACCTAAGAAATAATTGCAATTAGATCCGTTTAATATATAACTTAATACACGATTTCTTTAACATAGCGTTTTGTATTTGAATTTTAAAAGTGTATTTTTTTAATGTAGCCTATAAAGTTCCCACTGCAGGGCACACGCTTGCTTTCAGAGAGAGAAAGAAAGAGAGAGAGAATAAATAACGCTACCAAATTGTGCTGATTCTTTGTAATTATTTTAAGTTTATTTTTTTCTGCCGTGCAAAAAAGAATATGCTTATGTTATCTTCATATTCTATTAAACAAACATACCAAGTATTTTATTCAATATTGCACAGAAATTGTGAATTATTGAACGTTACAAAACAAACTAGGTGTCGATTTCAAAATCTAGAACATTTTGAAGAAAATATTGACAAAAAAAATCCAGACATAGTCTTTTCAAAGTCCTTAATTAACAGAGTTTAAATAATTATAATAAAACATAGAACTCATGCATTGTACTGGCTTTAATTCCAGACATTAGTGTCACCTAAATAATCCTTAATATTATAGAAGCCCTTGTGGTACAAAGAGTAGGTACCTTACATAGTTTTTGAACTTCGTTTCAGTCAAACTTAATATATCTTCAGGGATTTTGTTATAGAAGCGTATACAATACCCTATTAAGGATGTATTAACTTTTGCCAGCCTAAATCTTGGGAAGAAAAGTTTATATTTATTTCTAGTATTTACACTGTTTTGGTTTAGTGACTTTGTACTCTGAAGATGTTTGATTGCTTAAAATCAAACCAAAGTGGGTAAATTTGAATGTAACGTTCAATATCGATATCAACCCTTGTATGTTCCCACTGCTAGAGAACGGCTCTTCTTGCATCGCAGGAAGGTTAGGCCATACTCCAACAAGGGGGGCAAGTCCAGGTTGGTGTTACGTTACAATATGTAAATTTGATTTTATTTTAACTATAATTTTACTGAAAATATAATAAACACTAAAACTAGCCCAAAGGTGACTACCGGCACGCAGTATTAAATCCCAGTAAGGATGTTACTGAACGTCAAAAGTTGTCTCATTAATAACACGAGATTGGACAACTCCGTCGCCTCTGGTACATTTGTTAGAGCCGGCAGAAGCCTCGGGTTTTATAGCTGGACTCCTTTACCGCCCGTGTCATCTGCTGCGTTTTTGAGAAGACTGGGGACTTGTCAAATTGTGAATCACACACTTAGTATTTTTTAAGGTAACGCGAGCACTAGACATAATAAAAACTGAATTGCCGAGGGTAGTAAACTACCAGTTAATGCTTTCAAAAAGACGCCTCTCACCTAAGTCTTCCGGGACCACGGTACTTGCAAAAGTGCCGAAAAGTCGGAAAACTGTAAATACAGTTTTTATAATGACACACTTTTTTATATTTATTTACTAACGTAGACCGCGACTCGGCAAACGTAGTGTAGGACGCCCTCCGAATAGGCGGGATGACGATCTGCGAAAAACTGCAGGCAGATGCTGGATGCGGCAAGCTGAAGACAGGGCGCTATGGCGCTCATTAGGGGAGGCCTATGTCCAGCAGTGGATTAGTACAGCTTGACGACGACGACGACTAACGTAGCCCATATACGTCACATCTACGTACCTACATCTGCGTATTTGTAGTAGCAATACCACACGCTAACTAACGCTAAACTAACTACACGCTAACTCGGGCGGCTCCGCGTATATTTGCTGAGCTGTCACGATAGTCTAGGTGCTGGGCAAGCCTATTCTATTAATGAAAGCAACGTCTAAGGCAATGCAGCGCCCACCGGACATTTTTCCCATCTAGAATGAGGAAAAGTGCCGCTGGACGCTGTGTTCTTCTTCTTTTTCAGGCTATATTAGTCCACTGCTGGACATATTCCTCCCCTAATGAGCGCCATAGCGCAAGGTTGTGCCATCATTGGGGGGTAATGCCCATAATCCCCACGCTGGGCGTGCGGGTTGGGGATCGCAGTTTGGTGAAACTGTACTGCAGGGGGCGCTGCTGCCCACCCTCCAGTTTGTGTCCCTTAGTCGCCTTTTACGACACCCGCGGGAAGAATTTGGGTTGGTGCTATTCGCTAAGCCGACACCACACAACAAAGAAAGGCCAAAGATTTTTTTATATACGCCCCATAGTAGGCTACATACCTTCTTTCAAAGAGGGATGAGCTTTATGGACACGCTCGCTCATCGCGAATGGGCAGTTTTAACTGCTGAGGTGTGTGAACGGCACAGAGAGTTGCTCAAAAAGTTTTCTTGAACCGTGAGCGAGTGCCTATTGGTACTACAATATCACAAATGGGCAAGCCCAGCACCTATACATTTGTGATATTGTAGTATACATTTGTGATAGTTGTAGTAAAGGTCTGGCCAAACCAAGGCGTCCAGGTCGCGTCCGCGGTGGCGCTCGCGGTGGCGATGACTACGCGTGCAAAAGTTGTTCACACTGTCGCGTTTATTCAATCTTGCGTTCACCAGGCTGGAGTCACGTCATTGACTACAATGCTCTCTGATACAGAAAGTGAAATTAAAGAAATTTTAATTTTGGCTGCTCTCATTGATGATGAAGAGAAACAAGGAAGGTAAGTAGAACACAATCACAGTAATTTTAGTAAACGTCAATTGTAAGCTAATATCTCATTAGGTATGTTTTTTTTTTTCAGAAGAACAAGAGTATGGGTACACAGTAAAACCAGTGAAAGAGAAGGTGAATTCCATACCTTGCAACTGAGAAAACAAAGCCAAGATACTGAGATTCAATCTACGACTTTTTGAATGCAAGGCTAAATGTTTTAGATTTAACAACTTTTTTGACAAGTCTACATAGTTGCGGTCATGAGATCTTACTTTTGTCCGATTACGGCGAAGTCCATAAGAGGTATGTACTTAATTTTAACGTAAAGTAGGTAGTCGGGGCTGTAAGTAATGCAATTTGCTTAAGTCAGATGTCGCTGCCTGTACGTAATACAGAGAATATTGTAAAGAGGTTCAAAATTTCACTGATGTCGTGAGTCGCCCATTGGCTCAATTGGTAGAGCGCTGGTACAGATAGCCAGAGGTTGCGGGTTCGAATCCCGGCATGGGTGAAATTTTTAGCCTCTAAATAGGTTTTTAAATTTGTTCCTTAGCACGGGTTAGTGCATTAAAAATAAAAATAGTGTAATCATGTGGGTACAGTGATATCGTTCCGATGTTAAACCTAACTGCAAAGTAGATAGTCGGGGCTGCAAGTAATGCAATTTGCTTAAGTCAGATGTCGCTGCCTGTATGTAATACAGAGAATATTGTAAAGAGGTTCGAAATTTCACTGATGTCATGAGTCGCCCTTTGGCTCAATTGGTAGAGCGCTGGTACGGATAGCCAGAGGTTGCGGGTTCGAATCCCGGCATGGGTGAAATTTTTAGCCTCTAAATAGGTTTTTAAATTTTTTCCTTAGCACGGGTTAGTGCATTAAAAATAAAAATAGTGTAATCATATAATCTATCCTGAGTAGACCCCTTTCTATGGTTTGTTTTCATACAAGTCGGCGTCAGGCTATACTAGTCCACTGCTGGACACAGTCCTCCCCTAAAGAGCGCCACGTTGTGCTATCATAGGGGGTGATGCCCATAATACCCACGCTGGGCATGCGGGTTGGGGATAGCAGTTCGGTGGAATTGTACTGCAGGGAGCGCTACTTCCCACGCCCTGGTTTGTGTCCCTTAGTCGCCTTTACGACACCCGCGGGAAGAATTGGGTTGGTGCTATTCTCTAGGCCAACACCACACAGTGGGGTACCCCCCAATGATCGCACAACCTTGCGCTCATTAGGGGAGGGCTATGTCCAGCAGTGGACTAATATAGCCTGAAGAAGAAGATGTTAGAGTCCACAACAAGAATTTTAGTTTGCTAATTAATTTTTTACAAGGGAGCAAAAATGATTTTTAAATGTCACTAATGTCACTTACGAGTATTTATGTACATGCACGTACCGCCTACATTCTTCATGTAAATTACTCCATTCAAAGGTTGTCTGAAAGACATAACTCATAGCGATAAGACCGCCAATTGTATAACATTGCTTACATTTAAGAAATCATGGTTGTATTCTTTTTTTCTAGTTGTGCAATAAAGTGTTCTCTATCTATCTATGTAAATGTAATTATTAGTCTTCCTTAGACTGGTCTAAATATACTCATAATTTTGCAACCGTATTATACCGTTATTACAGAAAATTATCTATGAATGTATCAAGTTGTGATGTAGTATATCTTTTAAAAATAATAAAAACTAGAACGACTTCAATTGTTGCTTTATTTGTAGATAGGTATATTATTTTATAATAAAACAGAAAAACTGGATAAAAACAGATAAGCAGGTAAAATAGTAAGATCTAGTCGATGGGTAAAGTTGTAATGATGAAAAATGAGGGAAATCGAAAAATGTGTGACGTAATTTAAATACTTGAAAATAATATATAGAAAAAGAATTAAAAATGGTGAAAAAATTGGTTTGCACAAAGTTACATCAAAATGCGTCCATCCGTTTACGATTGGATGACTAACAAACGCAAAAACTTGACCGTAGTAGGTTTTTGTTTTTACCTTAACTCTACGAGCGATAATCTAACTTTGAAATACTGTTGGTCTGAGGTCATAATTCTACCCTACACCTCGCCATTTTCAGCAAAGTGTAAGCTACCGTTAGTTTCAATTTAGTGCCGTCGCGTTTAGTTTGTCGCACGGTTTCCAGATAGAGAAAAGAGAGAGAAATATACTACAAATCATGATTTTGCGTGAAGAATGAGATAGAAATATTTGATTTTGTACAGAGGAAAATAATGACGAAGAAATACGTTAAAAATACATCCTCCTCCCTCCTCCCTCCCAGCCTCCAAAACAGAAAACTTTTGTGTACTTTTTTACTATGAAATTACTGTTTATTTCATAGTATATATATATATATATATATATATATATATATATATATATATATATATATATATATATATATATATATATATATATATAAACAGTTTAATATATATATTAAACTGTTTATCTCATAGTAAAAAAGTACACAAAAGTTTTCTGTTCTGGAGGCTAAAAATCTTTCAAATAAGATTATAATGCTTCCAGAGGTTGCTCTATATTAGAAAATTAATTTTACAAAGCAAAACAAAGTAAAAGTGCTGAAAGTGCCCAGGAACATTAGACAAACAAGTGATTATATTAAAGTATATATTATATATTATATATATGTAGTGAGGTATTAATATTTTAAAAACCTATTCAGAGGCCAAAAATTCCACCCATGCCGGGACCCGAGCCCGCGACCTAATATAATAATAATATAATATCCTGCTTCATTTTTCGTTTGCAATAAACTACATATAATAATAATCAGAGATGAATCTAGTCTTTCATTATCATCAACTCATTATGTCCCCATCTAGGGGCACGGGTCTCTTCCCGAGGAAGGTATAGGCCATACTCCACCACGGGGGCCAAGTCCGGATTGGTGGAGGATTGTAAGACGGTGGCTGGATTGCAAGACTGCCATATATCGACGGCAGCCGGAACCAACTGCTTAACGTGCCTTGCGAAGCACCGAACCGCTCGGAAAAATGCCACTAGCGTTAGTCATAGACGGTTTACCCATCCAGGCACTGAACGCGCCCCATGTTGCTGAACCTTCGTGATCGTTTATGATCCCTCATGTAGCCGGGGCTACAAGCGATCCGATAGTTATGATGCGTAATGCGTATGAAATCGAAAATCGTAGAATATTTTTATAGAGAAGGATGATTGGAAACTATTAAAACCAACACAATGCTCTTAAGTTTTTGGGGATTATAGCAAAAATCCAAGTTTGTTTTAACGTGATAATATTATTTTATTTCCGCTCACAATTTACATTTACACACTCCACAGTAGGATTCCCTGGTTCGTGAGAACCAGAAACAACAACATCACAAACATGTAAACATCCAAGACCTGGGGTATTTTTTTGTCCTCAACCGGGGTTCGAACCCTGGACCTCTTCCATGGTGGGCAGACGAGCTACCGCTGCTCCACAGAGATCGTCAGAGGTAATTCGTATAAAAGAGTTAGTAAGTAATCCAATTTATTAACGTGATTAAAATTTTTGAGTGCTATCATTTTTTTTTAAGTGCCGCTTGAATGGTTGACTTTACCATTTGTAAAAATGAACTAGTAAGCAATCCAGTTTATTTATAAGAGTTTGTTCTTATTTATGACTGATTGATAATTTGAGATTTATAGAAAACCTCACAACTTACAACCGACTATAATATTCCGTGTGTGTTAACAACTGTGTATTAACATCGTAATAAAAATAATAAAATATTCCGTTTGATAGCGCGCCAACTTGCATGGAGCTGACGACGATAATATTTCAGAGTCCATAAAATTTCGTCAAAATATCCCGGAAATGTATATTTAAATAGTTTCGTTCGAAATACGTTGGCAGCACGCGCTCAAAATAAGTTTAATTTGTTTTTTTTTTTGCAGCGGTAATTAAATATTTATGCACAGGCACTACAAGTAAATAACACAATTTTCGCAATTTTTCAGATACTTTTAGAAAGCGTATAAAATTGAACAAACTATCTATCTGAAATGGAAAAAAACCTGAGCTGAATCGAGATTCAAACCTATGCTGAAAGCATACTGTGCCAGAGCCTTTACCAATTAATACACTTGAACCTCGCCTCGACAGATAATCCATTGGTTTTGTATAACCTATTTTCGTCCCACTGTAAGGCTCGGACGTGTTTCATAATCAACCCATTATGTCCCCACCGAGGGGCACGGGTCTCTTCCCCGAGGAAGATATAGGCCATACTCCACCACGGGGGCCAAGTCCGGATTGGTGGAGGATTGTAAGACGGTGGCGGGCCTTACTGTCAGAAGTTATCAAGCCGCTCATAAGGCCTCTGACATGGCTTAACGACTGCAATTACATGACAGCCGGCACCAACGGCTTAACGTGCCTTGCGAAGCACGGAAGCACTCGGAAAAATAACACTAGAGCTAGTTACGGGACTCTTACACATCCTGCACCTGACCGCGCTTGTTGTTGCATAACTCGAATGATTGATTCACATCACTCGGTTCAACTAGGCTTCAAGCGCTTCGACGTAGTAATAGAGCCTATTGACATTTCACAGTAAGGGTTAGAAGTAGTAATAGAGCTTATTTACATTCCACTGTAAGGCTTAGAAGTAGTTATAGAGCTTATTTACATTCCACTGTAAGGCTTAGAAGTAGTAATAGAGCTTATTTACATTCCACTGTAAGGCTTAGAAGTAGCAATAGAGCTTATTTACATTCCACTGTAAGGTTCAGGGGAAAGGCTCTCTCTCGAACTGTCCCGAACGTAGTAATTAAGACCTAACTCTCTCTGAGTGTTTGGGCTTAATTACTCCACGTGCCCACCGCCACCACCGATGGGAAATTTGTAACAGTTGAAACTTTAACTGCAAATACTTTCCAAGGTGCATATTCAACTTGGCAACAAAAAGGTAAAGGTTGACCTACTGTCCTACTGTACGCAATGGCGCAAGTCATTTTATTTTATTTACTACCAAAATATTACTGGTTGCTATACACAAACATTCGGTAAGTAACACAGTACCTAGTGTTACTAACCTAAACTATTAGCGCTGAATATCAAATTCTATTTTAATACTCGTTAGTCAAAAAGAGTTGGCTAAACGACTGCCGCATGTGTTGAAAGATCACACCAGCTCATTACATGAAAAATATTCATTCGTTAATTAATACGAACTTATTTTTATTATGACAGCCTCGGTGGCGCAGCGGTTTGGCACGGTGCTGTAAAACCGAAGGTCTTGGATGTTATCTATGTATTTATTGTATTGAATCTATCGTCGAGTTAGCACATATAACACAAGTCATTTAGTTGTACTTAGTATAGGGCTAACGAGATCTGTGTAATATGTCCATGAATATTTATTTATTATTTATTCTAGGTCAGACATCATAGTTTCTAATCTGTGACAGACATCGTTTGTCGTTTTGTATATTCTTGTAAATGCCGAAGTTCCTATGATTTTATTTGCAGTATTGTGACGATATCAAAAGTTCTTCTCCTTTCACGAAAAATACTGTTTTTCAGCTACCCAGCATTAAATATTACTATGCACAATGTTATTGTTTATACATTGCAAGGGCAGTCGTCCATTCTTCTATTTAGCCAACTCCTTTAAATTGGATAATCGTATATTTCTTAATGATTCGCGATACTCATAAATAGTTATATATTAAACACGATTAGACCCATTTAATATATAACTATCGTATAGTATATTAAGAGGTGAAATAAGGACAAGTGTAAAATTTTTATTTTTTTACGTAGCCTCTATGTCTGCGTCCCACTGGGCAAAGGCCTCCCCCAATTCAGTCCAGTTTTCTGTCCAGGGCCACCTCAGACCACTGCGGCAGATGGTTGTCGAGATTATCTCTCCACCGTCTTCTAGGCCGGCCTCGATTTCGATGTCCGTCGTTTGGCACCGACTCGGTGGCGATTTTCGCCCACCTATTCGGGTGCATTCGACTGACATGACCAACCCAAACCACTTCTATCCCTCGTGGACCCGTTAACGGGACAAAATAATGGGACCACGAGAAAACTACCGTAAAAATCTTGTCTGGTTTTTTACTTGTCTGGTTGACATAGCCAATGGCGGGCTTACAGTGAAGAAAATATTCACGCCGTCTCGTGGGTGACTCGTTGATATGTATCGCAGTCCCAACTCACAAGGCGCAAAGATCGTAGACGTCTCCTATGCATGCCATTGTAAACTTCTGAATAAAACACTCCTATATTCAAAGCAGTACATCGCTCACAAGTCAAAGTTTGGACTATTGTAGAGAAACTAGCTTTTTAAAGGTTGACACGCACTAGCAGATACGAAACTAGCAGTTTTTGTATTAAATGCACTTTTCTTCTGATTTTCTGCTAGGCCGGAGAGGCATTGGTGTGTTTTTAAAATTGTCTTCAGCACGGATTAGTGCAACAAAAAGAGTAAAATAATTGTGTGTGTTTCACTTTTCAATACTGAAAAAGATCGATTGAGAAGTTTTACATAGCAGAGAATAGGTACAACAGTAATAACTATAATAACTATAATAATACATCATTTATTTCAGACTTAAAAAAACAAATCTATATACATTATACTATTTTTTTTTAATGCACTAACCCGTGCTAAGGACAAATAACAAAAAAATTAAAAACCTATTTAGAGGCTAAAAATTTCACCCATGCTGGGATTCGAACCCGCAACCTCTGGCTATCTGTGCCAGCGCTCTACCAATTGAGCCAATAGGCGACTCACGGCATCAGTGAAATTTCGAACCTCTTTACACTATTCTCTGTATTATGTACAGGCAGCGTATTGCAAATTCCAAAGCTTAAGCAAATTGCATCACTTACAGCCCCGACTACCTACTTTGCAGTTAGGTTTTGCTCAATTGGTAGAGCACTGGCACGGATAGCCAGAGGTTGCGGGTTCGAATCCCGGCATGGGTGAAATTTTTAGCCTCTAAATAGGTTTTTAAATCTTTATACAAAAATATACAAGTATACATAATAGTTGGTAACAAAGCATATGAAACATACATGAATCCACTGGTTACTACTGAGTACAACCGGCAACCGAGTGATTGAATCAATCACCTGGGTTAAACAACAGCAGACGCGGTCAGGTGCTGGATGGGTGATCATTTTGCGACTACCGACTAGTATTCAGCGCTACATCCTGCGCTAGTGGCATTTTTTCCGAACTTTAAGCCATGTCAGAGGCTTTATAGGTGGCTTGATAACTTCTTACAGTAAGCCACTCCTGCCATGCCTCCTCCACTTTTGTAATACATTAATTTCATACTGTACCTTAAGTTATCTAGAGTATTTTATTAACTGGTGAGTGAGATTCCTAGAGGCCCGGCTTGCGTTAGGAAGAAATTTCAATAACTTTAAAACATAATTTAGGTACATAAGCAACGGTAATACTAGAAATAAAAATGAACTTGTGTTTTAGAGCTTTGGGCTGTCAAAGGTCAATTGGTATTTAAAACGTTTCTACAATAAGATCCTTGAAATATAATAAGCTTGAAACGCAATTCTAAAACTGTGTAAAGGACACTTTAAGCCAAGAGGGCTACTATGACATTTAATTATTTGGATGACAAAGGTGTCTAGAATTAAAGCCAGTTCAAGGTATTTTGTACAAGGTTTTTGGAATAAAAGTGAACTCTGTTAATTACGTATCAAAAGACACTGAAAAGACTGCTTTGTTTTGTCCATTTGTTCTCCTAAATTATCTAGAATTTAAAATGCATTGCACACCTAGTTTTTTTATATAAATAAATAGTCATGGCCATATTACACAGATCTCGTTAGCTCTATGCTAGGTACAACTAAATGACTTGTGTTACAGGTGCTAACTCGACGATAGATTTAATACAATACAAACATAGATAACATCCAAGAACCGAGACCAACTATAAAAGTTCGTTTTTTAGTTTGAATCAGTTTTACTTACAACCTTAAGTCAAAGTTTCTGTGTTATTTTGAACAAAATACTTTAAATTGATTTGAATTACTGACTAAAACTAAAGTAAGATTCTGCAAAAATCAGATTTCTGTAAAATATAAGGCTCATTACTGGGAGATCTAGTTGCCTAATTAATAATACCTTAGTCCAACCGCAGTAAGTTTCCCATACTACACTAAATAAACCCATGAAGCTAAAAAAATTGACTACTGTGTCAGACGTCCCTGTAATTCGTAGAAACGCTCTCTACCTATTTCTCTAACCAACCGAGCTCCGGCAGAAACTGTAGCAGATACAAAATAGCGTACAAGATAAGCTTACCCGTAGCCGTAGATGTGCCTGCACCGTTACTTCGCACCTTTCCCGTAGCCTCCACACATACACAATAAGTTTTCAGTGAGTAAATCTTCGGAGATTTCCGCCATCCGACGTGTGTGCGCACCTTTAGGTTGGGAGCTAAGGAATTTGAGAACATACACTTTTGAGAACGTCCCAAGTAGCTTACGCAACTACGTAATAAGAAGATAATTACGCAATTGCGTAATAGGAATGTAATTACGCAGTTGCGTAATAAGAAGGTAGTTACCCTACCGATGTAAATAGTGTTCAGGGCCCCTGTACTATCAATGCTAATTTAGTAAACTTGGGTTGGAAATTAAAAATTATTACATTTATAAAAGACGTTTTTAAAAATATGTAAGTATTTATTTTTCTGATACGTAAGTTACTTATGTACAGAATTTGCAATGACGTTACAGAGCTCATGTTGAAGACGATTACTTATGTTAGGTAGGTCCTAAAAATCACCTTTAAAACCACATTTAAACCATTTAAAGCGATAAACGAACTTCAACTGAACAAATTGTAATTAACACCATTCAAGTAATAAAATTTTGCGATGAGCATCAAGGCGCTTCGGAGAGCCACAAATGGAAAAAAATCATAACTTGTTTTGTAAGATGGTTTTATCTAAAAGTGAACATGAGAAATCATAAAAAACTGTGACAACTATTTTTTAAATGTACATTCTAGAACCTAGTATCAATAGACTAAAACTTTAATCGATTCGAGGATCGTGATTAAAGTCCTTGGTTATTGATTCTAGGTTCTACAATGAAGGTGCTAAAAATAATTGTCGCACTTGTTAAAATTTCTTAAAAGAAATCAAGTTGCGTGTTTTATTTCATTGGGGGCGCTGTCCCTAAAGCGCCTTAACATTTTAAGTCTCTAAGAAGGGAGGAGAAGTCTTTTTTCAGGTCGGGTATTGTTTTTATCAGTATCTTGAACTTGTGTAAATGTTTGAGGAATTTTTCATACATAAGTAGGTACAATGTATGTAGACTATCGAATATATACTATATAAATTGAGAATTTTATATATCACAAAGTATGGTTCGTAGCGCTCGTGGTCGCTACGAACCATACTTTGAATAATCGAGTGACTGAAATCAATCACTTGGGTTAAGCAACAACAGGCGCGTTCAGGTACAGGATGGGTGAGCGTCCCGTGACTACCGCTAGTGGCATTTTTCCGAGCGCTTCCGTGCTTCGCAAGGCATGTTAAGCCGTTGGTGCCGGCTGTCACATAATGGCTGTCGTTAAGCCATGTCGGCTTGCTAACTGCTGACAGTAAGGCCCGCCACTGTCTTACAATCCTCCACCAACGCGGACTTGGCCCCCGTGGTGGACTATGGCCTAACCTTCCTGCGATGCAGGAAGAGACCCGTGCCCCAACAGTGTGCACCGACCCTTTTGAACGAGTTAATAAAATATGTTTCACTAAATCTTCAGGCCGCTAAGTAATTAATCTTTCCTTCGGATATACCTGTACACGGAGGCGAAATAATACATTCAATAAAATAAAAAGGCATAAAGGTTAATTTCACGCACCAAAAGTTCGAGCGGGATCCGAACGGAATATACTCAGTATTAAAAGATGAACCTTTTAAATCCTGATCAGACCGTGTGATCCCTTATCCTGCGCCTGACTTTTCGACTGCCTCTCTTAGCGGTATCAGGTTTTATTGCCATGCCAGAAGTCTTGGGTTTCATTTCCACTTGAGTCTGCCGTACAAATGACCTCATTTTGGGTGTGATGGATGGATGGATGTTATATCTTTGCCTGGCTACCATAGTACAGGTTAAAAGATAAGATGAGATTAGAAGAGACGAGACGAGACGAGACGAGACGAGACGAGACGAGACGAGACGAGACGAGACGAGACGAGACGAGACGAGACGAGACGAGACGAGACGAGACGAGACGAGACGAGACGAGACGAGACGAGACGAGACGAGACGAGACGAGACGAGACGAGACGAGACGAGACGAGACGAGACGAGACGAGACGAGACGAGACGAGACGAGACGAGACGAGACGAGACGAGATAAGATATGAATATTCCTTATTGTGCACCAGGAAAAAACAAACATAGAATAATTATAAAGATGCAGTACAATTGGCGGCCTTATTGCTTAGAACAATTTCTTCCAGACAACCTACGGTGGAGAGTTGCTGAAGGAAAAGTATCCTACTTAGGGACCAGCACAAGTGATTGTGTTGTGTGAAAGTAGATAGATGGATAGAATATTCTTTATTGTTTGTACACAAGGAATATAAAAATAATAACGTAAAGAAGAATTTATTTATTTAAAAAAGAAAAAAACATGTTATGTGTGGTTATTGTGTTATATAATGTTATGTTTATTACGTTTTATTTAAATATTCTTATGGTTATGCTGGTTATTAAAATTACTACCTACATAAAAGTGTAAGTTGGTAGTAATTTTAATGACAATAATGTCGATGTCGATATAATATGAATGCAATATGCAGATCGATATCAATCAAATGTCAACCCTTGTATATCCCCACTGCTGGGACACGGGTCTCTTCCTGCATCGCAGGAAGGTTAGGCCATACTCCACCACGGGGCCTAGTCCGGGTTGGTGGGGGATTGTAAGACAGTGGCGGGCCTTACTGTCAGAAGTTATCAAGCCGCCCATAAGGCCTCTGACGTGGCTTAACGACTGCCAATCCATGACAGCCGACACCAATGGCTTTACGTGCCTTGCGAAGCATGGAAGCGCTCGGAAAAATGCCTCTAGCGGCAGTCACGGGACGGTCACACATCCTGCACCAGATCGCGCCTGTTGTTGCTTAACTCATAATTGCTTAGCTTCCAATCACTCGGTTCGACTAAGCCACGAGCGCTTACTAACTATAACAGTAATAATGTTCGCAATTTCATAATTTCTTAAATTAGTTTCCTAGTATTGACGAGCAGAACCTCCCCGTCTCGAGGTTAATATGGAAATTTCGTTAATAATAATAATAATATTGGCCTTTTTGCATCTACTTTATGAGATGATTTATACAGCGTCCAGTGGAATCTTCACTCACACTAGATGGGTGAAGGGACCACTTCGACGCTGTAGTGCCTTGGTCATGGTTTTATAGATGGTGTAGGCTTGCCCAGCACCTATACCATCCTGACAGCTTAGTCGGCCTAGCCCACAGGAAAGACTAGTCAATACGTGCGGAGCCAACCAAGCCGCGGGTTTCCTCACGATGTTTTCCTTCACGGTTAGCGTGTGGTATTGCGACTGCAAATTCGCAAATGTACGTAACTTTGAAATTAAACAAAGTCATTGGTACATGCCCGCACTCGGGATCGAACCTGGGGCTCTCGCTTGCCAGTCTATGGTTCTACCCACTGAGCTACCACCGCTGGATTTCGTTACGCCCTGTATAAATAACGTCTTTGTTCTCTTCTCCCCTCAGTTCTTTACAACGGAACGTTTACATTAAATGTTAAATGGGGATATCTATATAAGTGTCCCTTAATCCCACGCCTCATTTTTACGTTCTCAATGCAGACGCAGTTCAAAGTCATCGTCGGAGGAACGGGTAAAATAAAATTAACATTTCTCATGGATTGCGAGGATAACATTACAATGTGGATCTTCCTGGAATCCCCTAAGAGTCTTGTACAAATGTAGTTTGGTGGAAGAAATAGAGAGCTCTACGCAAATATCACGTTTCGCGTAATGACTCAATAAAATCTCTCTGGACTTTGCCCTGACAATCAAGATTCTACTTTTGGTCTTCGCGCTTTTGTTATCATAATCAGCCGGTGTCAGTCAAATTCTGGAAATAGGCCTTTTCCAAGACATCCTACGGAGCCCTGCCCCTGGCTTGGCTTGGCTTGGCTTATCGATGACAGCGGCACCACCTGCTCAACGTGCCTTGCGAAGCATGAAAGCACTCGGAAAAATGCCACTAGCGTTAGTCATAGACGGTTTACCCATCCATGCACTGAACGCGCGGTGTGTTGCTTGACCTTCGTGATCGTTTAAGATCACTCAAGCACCCGGGACTTCGAGCGATTCAATAAGCATAGTGGTCCAATAGAGTCATTTTAGTCTGGTAGTGGTCGTTTCATTCAGACTATCGGTAGTCTAGTAACCAATCGCATTGCAATGGTATAACTCGGGCTACTTAATTGAAATTGCTTTTAGCAATAAGGCCGCCAATTCTACTATGTATATTTGCAATTGTTTTGTTGTTGTTTTTCCACTGTACAATAAAGAATATTCTTATCATTATCTTAACACGGCGCCACTCGCGATTCGATCTTCTTCGCGAGAAATGTCTATTTAATTTGGGCGGGTTATAACTCTGGAATGACATTGTACTGCTAATGCTTTGTAGACTACCAAATTGAGGCAAATATTGTTGTGCTTATTTCATTCTATTGAAACCTATGTAAATATAAGACTCTAGGGCCTGGTCACAGGGAGTACTACGCTACCTTTGCCGATATTTTCGCTTTCAGTTGGCTAATATCTTGTGCTGATTGGAGCTCGACCGGGTCAAACTAGGAAATGAACATTTCTAGTTTGTTTCGGGTCTTGGATGCTATCTATGTATTTATTGTATTAAATCAATGGTCAAGTTAGCACCTCAAAGGCAATATGTAATATGTCCATGAATATTTATTTATTTATAATTATATTTTAAGTGCTAAAACATTAGTTAATTTTCTTACAAAAGAAGGGAAAACGTTGGTGCTGTGGCCAAACACACGAACAGCACTCGGCATCGCATAGTCCATTGTGTGTTGGGAAACAGCCTGTTTGCGTAGATTAGTCCAAAATAGACGTGATTATTGCGCAGTGCTGGTATATAGTTTGGAAATCATCAATGAGAAATCCGTTCTCCAAACTACGTGTGATTAGTTTCCTATCATTGCGTTTAGGGCCGGCATAGAATAGAAAGACGGCGGAATACCACATAATATCGATTATTACAGTAGGTACATGTGTCCACGTCCTCGCGATAAATATTTCTGTGACGGCACGTTGTTGCGACATACGTTTCCCCGAGTGACTAAAGGCTAAAAACCATTACAAGAAACAATCCCGTTTCATGCGCAAAACATTTTCTTAGCTAGAGGAATTAAAATAGAAGTAATGCTCTACGCATCGAAAACTGATTATTTTGTTTAATCACGAAAAACACAGCATAATTAGTCCACTAGCGCCCACGAAAACTAAAGGCAAAATAATATCTTTTTTTACAAATATTTTGGCAAGAACTGACTTCTTTTACGTATCTAGGTGTACGTAGCAAAACAAATACTATCCAGACCTAGGTATTGACTGAAATTTAGTAAATTCTAGAACATTATGTAAGGGTTTTGACTTATTAACACAATACGATGTGTATGTGTAAGAAGCAATGGCTCAAATGCCACATTAACGCGTCGTCGAATGACGCAACGTCGTATTTTCTTTATGTGTAAAAGACTTTCCGTGGCTCCTAAAGTTTACTAGATTATTAAAATATTTAACATTTACATACAGGCACATTCATTGCATCTGGCCCCACACTAGGATACCCTGTGTCATGAGAAACAGAAACAACGACATCACAAACATGTAAACATCCAAGACCTGGGGTTTTTTTTTACCCCAGCCGGGGTTCGAGCCCGATAGGCAGATGCGCTACGGCTAAGCCACAGAGATTAACAATATACAATGCTGCGTAAGTTATAGTTGTGGGCCGCACCAGACGTGGAAGAGATCAGGAGCTCTATTTTTCGCTCGATTTCTACTGATTTTCGTTCGACATACGAAATTCCGTATTTTTGAATCACTCGACTGCAACGAATGGTCCTTACCACTCGTCTCGTATGTCGATCAATGCATTAATTGTCAAAATTTGTGTTAATTTCAAATCGAGGAGTATCTGCTTTTGTGCCGAATTGATTTTTTTGTTTCGACATTTTCGAACAAAAACAAACCAAAGTGTTATTACTTACGATCTATGACAGTGTTTTGTTTGTTTTGCAACTAAAGGCAAAATTTTTCATCTTAACAGCCAATAAACGAAATATTTTACGTTCCGTTTCCGTCACGGTAGTTTCCGGTTTTTGTAATTTCTGCGTGGAACGGATAAAATACAATACTTCAAATTGTACTGGCAACACTTCAGGCGAACGATTCAAAAACGAGAACATTCGACTTAGAAGACGAGTGTGACGTGAAATAGTATAATCATGTGGGTACAGCGATATCATTCCGATGTAAAAACCTAACTGCAAAGTAGGTAGTCGGGGCTGTAAGTGATGCAATCTACTTCAGCCAGATGTCGCTGCCTGTACGTAATACAGAGAATAGTGTAAAGAGGTTCGAAACTTCACTGATGCCGGTGAGTCGCCCATTAGCTCAGTTGGATAGAGCGTTGGCACGGATAGGCAGAGGTCGCGGGTTCGAATCCCGGCATGGGTGGAATTTTTGGCCTCTTAATAGGTTTTAAAGTAGATTAGTAGCCAAGGGCTGTAAGGCATCAATTGAATTCCGAGATATTTAGGGTGCAATTGGTGCTTCCACCCGAGCTAACTATTCTGCTTTACATCTTGATCGTGTGGTAAGTAGAAAAAAAACAGCATTACAAGAATAAAACATTATTTTTTTAGGGCCGCTCCGTCGTTTAATGAACTTTGTGTTAGAAATAACAGCATCGATTTGTTTTGCGATACCATAAGCAGCGTACGCAGATTTGTTACCTTGGACTTCTGCAATTCCTTGTAATCAATACCCGATAAAATGTACTCCTTATTGGAATGCATTTTATCGGGGATCGATTGATTGATTGATCGAGACCATAAATATGTAGTGTGTGTGAGTATTTGTATTGTTTTGTAGTGGGCGTGTAGTGGGCGTATTTTCTTTTTCTAAAATATTTCTATAAGTGAAAACTTGTAATTGGCTTTCAGTCATTATTTCAATCGCAATGTGTTTTGTTCATAGCTGTAAGTTTTCCTATTATAATAAAATAAAAAATAAAATAAAATTATAAAGTAAAAATTTTCTATTCCCGCCTTTTTTCATTAAAGAGAATCAAGGAAAGAACTTTCTTTTTTCAAGAACGAAATTGAGCTTCGCCGTTTGATATTTAAAATTGATGACTATTATTATACTCACACGAAGACAAGGCTGAATAGCAAAACGACTTCTTTGGTCATTGAGCTGAATGCATGATGTCTATTGCCAATATGATGGTTAGATTTACGCGAACTTTTCGAAAGGTAGAAGTGTTTTTTTTTTCAATTACTCACCGGCCTAGGGCTTTTCTAGCTACATTATTACCCTTAAGCGCTAATTAGTCACCTACAAGCCCCATTTGGAGGTAATAAGGACCTACTTATCTAACATGAGAGATGTAAAAGAGCATTAACTATCTCTGCCATAACATGTAGTTTATTTACTTCTCTCATAGGTAGTTTATTTAATATTTATGTAGAATATTTTGAGTCATCCGGGACCACGGCACCTGAAAAAGTGCCGAAACGTTGGAAAATTGTAAAAATTTAATAAACGAGCATAAATCCGTATAAAAACAGTTTTAATTATGTCTACTGCTCGTGTTAACCTTAGAAAATACTATAGAATATTTTGCTTCCCCGGCTCTAAGTTTTGAAGGAAAACATCTCTTTCAGAAATAAGCTCGCCTTTGTACATGTTTTTTCTTGTGTAATCCTGTAGTCCTGTTAAATGTTTCGTGTGCAATAAAGTAAAATTAAATTAATTAATCCCTAGCCATGAACAGAGGTAAATAGAAAGCCATTGTGTCAGCCCCAGACTCCACGGAGAAGTTAAGGGACTAAAAAAGAAGAAGAAGCTTAATTACACGCAATAAATCCAACTGAAACTTTGATGTTTGCGATAGTATTAACAATGGAATTTGAAAGTCAAATCGAATGATTGGAAACAATCACTTGAGTTAAGCAACAAGTGGCACGGTCATGTGCAGGATGACTGTCCCATGGCGGGGGTGACTGTCCCGTGACTACTGCTAGTGACATTTTTATGAGCGTTTCTGTGCTTCGCAAGGCACGTTAACCCGTTGGTGCCGGCTGTCATGTTATGGTAGTCGTTAAGCCATGTCAAGGGCCTTATGAGCGGCTCGATAACTTCTGACAGTAAGGCTTGACCTCCGTGGTGGAGTATGGCCTAACTTTCCTGCGATGCAGGTAGAAAGCCCCAACAGTGGGTATATGCAAGGGCTGATATCGATCGAACGATCGATATCGAGGTAATATCGGAGTTGGTGCCTTGCTGGTGGCACTTATTAAAAAAGCACAAACTTTCCCCACCACAAACGTGCCACTTCAATCCAAGCAATTGTGTTTGATTGCCCATTTGAATAAGAGATTGCCAATTGCTGAAAGTAAAACGATTAACGAACGAGACCACCTGTTTTTGCTGAGGCTTACAACCGAAACGGTGTAGAAAACCAAGTTAAGCTCTCGAAATACCAACACCCTAAGCCCCTTGTAATAAAGCAGAATTTCGTTTCACTAGGCGGCAGAGAAAACTTGGGATTTAGTTGGTAAGTTCTCTTCTTAAGAAACTTAACTAATCTCCTAATGGCGTCGAACTTTGTACTCGAGCGTATGTTACAATATACTCCAAAGACAATTACACTGTCTCCGCAAGGAAAGTACTTACGTAAGTACAGTTCAGCAAATTACACGTAACTTTTGGAGATCTTTTCTTCAAAAACCTATTTAGAGGCTAAAAATTCCACCCATGCCGGGATTCGAACCCCGTGATGCAATTTACTACAGCCAGATGTCGCTGCCTGTACGTAATACAGAGAAAAGTGTAAAGAGGTTCGAAATTTCACTGATGCCGGTGAGTCGCCCATTAGCTCAGTTGGAAAGAGCGCTAGCACGGATAGCCAGAGGTCGCGGGTTCGAATCCCGGCATGGGTGGAATTTTTAGCCTCTAAATAGGTTTTTAAAATTGTCCTTAGCACGGGTTAGTGCATTAAAAATAAAAATAGTATGATCTTTTTTTTTCACTAACTCGTACAAGTTTTACAATTTATTTGGTCTAATTACGCTGATCAATCTACAAAGGACATGCATTTGCTGCAATATCAATATCACACAACATTTTGGTAACAACCTTTTGTATATCCCCACTGCTGGGGCACGGGTGCCTTTCTGCATCGCTGGAAGGTTAGGCCATACTTCATCACAGGGGCCAAGTCCGGATTAATGGAAAATTATAAGGCAGGGGTGGGCCTCACTGTCAGAAGTCATCTAGCCCCCCTATAGCCTCTGACATAGTTTAGCCTTGCGAAGCACAGAAGCGCTTGGAAAATATGCCTCTAGCGGTAGTTAAGGGATGGCCTATCCAGCATTTGACCGCGCCTGGGGTTGCATAACCTTTGTTATTGATTCCAGTCACTGGGTTCCCCGAGGCCACAAGCGCTTCACATAACATTTACCTATGAATAAACTTGGGTATTCACAAAAGCTTGGTGGCATAGCGGTTTGGCACGCTGGATGTAAAACCGAAGGTCTCGGGTTCGATCGCCGGCGGGGTCAAACTAGGGAACGTACTTTTCTTGTTTGATTCGGGTCACGAGATCTGTGTAATATGCCCACGAATATTTATTAAGTAATTTATTATTTATTTATTACTAAAACTTTCGTAAGCACAACACATTGTAGACTTTTAGTACGGATTTAACAACACCGGATTTACTTACGGGTGTTGTTCCGATATAACAACACCCGTAAGTAAATCCGGACTAAAAGTCTACAATATTTATTACTGTTACGCTGTAAATTGAAACTAGGTACCTTACGTACATATATAACCTCACGCCCGTATCCTCTGGGGTAGGCAGAGACAAGGGACTTGCCATGATCTCGACAGATCATCTTCGCTTCATCAACGTTCATAAATCAAATAGATAAATGCAAAAGGGAAGATGCATGCACGCACGCATCTTCCACTTTGCTAATACATCCCCTATTTGGTCGATGTATGTCCGCCTGGGATGTCCCTTACCAGTCCCTCTTTCCATTTACATTCGTAATAGACATAGACATCATTTATTGGTAATATTCATTACAAGTCAAGACTCCGTACATAATAACAATCCAATGTAGAAATAATAATCAAATTTACAAATGTCAAAAAGAAAATATTATGTCTTATTAACATGTCAATATCATAATAATTATGCAATCTGTCAGGTCAATCAATTAGAGACAAAATAATAATAACACGTATGTTGAGTAATTTACCTAATGATTGTGCTAAATTCTGCTAAATAAGTGTTAAAAAGTGTTAAAAATACAATACGCTAAATCTTATAAACTTCAATATATATTTGTTTCGTCAATCGTTTTTCCTTCATCCTCTTCACATGTCCCAATCAACGCAACAGTCCTTTCTCAATTCTAGTCACTACTTCCTCTTTCAGTCCACAACGTTCTCTAATCAGACTATTGCGTATCCTGTCATTCAAAGTAACACTACACATACTTCTCAAGGTACCTTATTATCTATAAATTATAATATGAAATATCTTTCATTACTGAAGAAAGTGTGACAAAACCGGACTGCGCGTTCTCACTGTGACCAAAATGGAATGATGCTTTTCAAAGCGGATAAATGTGAGCAATGTTACATATTTCCAAAGCGGATAAATATGAGCGATGTTACATATTTTCAAAGCGGATAAATATGAGCGATGTTACATATTTTCAAAGCGGATAAATATGAGCGATGTTACATATTTTCAAAGCGGATAAATATGAGCGATGTTACATATTTTCAAAGCGGATAAATATGAGCGATGTTACATATTGTAGTCTACTGTACCTTGCCTACTTACTTATCAAATGGAATTGTTTTCAGAGTGTTTGCGAATATACGGTGAGTTATGTGATACGTACTTATTGTACACAGGGTAGTAGGTACTTGTCGTATACAGGGTGACTTTGAGTCTTTTCACCAGCTTTTAGAATCATGTGGTACTATGTAAATATTACGAGAAAAAAATGTTACTAGAAATTACTTCACTGGACTTTAAACAAACGTAAGAAACGTAATAAAATTTGTAATAAGACTATGGTTCGAGGGTATTTTAAATTGTTATTAATTATTAAGATTTAAGAGTCTTCTCGGACATTTTTTTTCTCTTTACTTTCTTTAATTAACATTATTAGAATACGATTTTCATCCTTAAGTTTAATTAACATCTACCACTTTGAATTTTCATTTACAGTTTGGACCTATAGGTCGGAAATCATGTTAATGTACAATAATGTTATAGTATTATGGCCAAATCATTAACAATACTGTTTTTAAAGATGAAAATAACATTCCTTCCAAATATTTGTAAATACTTTTAAATCACCCTGTAATTCAGTGTACTAAATTGAAATATGAATTTCAGGCAAGTCAAAAGTGAGAGTTTTAAAAACCTTTTTAGAGGCTAAACATTTTCACCCATGCCGGGATTCGAACCCGCAACCTCTGGCTATCCGTACCAGCGCTCTACCAATTGAGCCAATGGGCGACTCACGGCATCAGTGAAATTTCGAACCTCTTTACAATATTCTCTGTATTACGTACAGGCAGCGACATCTGACTTAAGCAAATTGCATTACTTACAGCCCCGACTACCTACTTTGCAGTTAGGTTTAACATCGGAACGATATCACTGTACCCACATGATTACACTATTTTTATTTTTAATGCACTAACCCGTGCTAAGGAACAAAATTTAAAAACCTATTTAGAGGCTAAAAATTTCACCCATGCCGGGATTTGAACCCGCAACCTCTGGCTATCCGTGCCAGCGCCCTTCCAATTGAGCTAATGGGCGACTCACCGGCATCAGTGAAATTTCGAACCTCTTTACACTATTCTCTGTATTACGTACAGGCAGCGACATCTGGCTTAAGCAAATTTTTTTCACTGATGCCGGTGAGTCGCCCATTGGCTCAATTGGTAGAGCGCTGGCATGGATAGCCAGAGGTTGCGGGTTCGAATCCCGGCATGGGTGAAATTTTTAGCCTCTAAATAGGTTTTTAAATGAAGATATCGGTTAAGCCTCGTTATTAAACTTAAGGCACTTTAGGGTGCCAAATAGCGCCACTAATGGAGTAAAATCATAACCTTTTTTAAAATACATTTTTTTTTAAAGTAACCATTAAAAAAATTAAATGACTGTTATAGTTATTTTTAGAACATACAGTCTATAGACTTGAATCAAAAACCTTGGACTTTAATTGATTTCCGCTACAAACAAGCCCAAGAAAAGTCTGCCCCTTAAAAAAACATTTGCAGTAATGCTCGTTTCTCGACAAAGTCTTTATAAGAACTTTCGAGCGTGTTTTCACATGCATACCATATATTGATATTACGCGTCGAAATATTAATTTCCAAAGTTTCGTGAATTTTAGCTACCTCCCTACGACATTGTTCACTGACGTAAATTGACGTAGGGTTTACTGATTTCAGCCAGATACAAACCAGGTCTGATTTTTAGACCAAAGACGACAGGTAAAAAGATCAAGGTTTTGATTACCTAAAAATATGCTTTTTCAGGAAGCATGCCTAATAAAATCTTGTTGTTAAACTTAGATTGAAAAAACTAATTATGATATCTGACTACCTGACCTCAGGCTTTCTGAATGTACACAAAAAAATATAAAAATCTGTGAAGCGGTTTTGAAGGAATTTGAGAACAAACACTGTGACTAGAGATTTTAGATATTAGATATTAAAAAGTTAATTCTTTGTTTTATATACATTGTAAGTATTTATACGCTATTGTTTTTATTATTCAGTAAGTAATTACCAGTCCAACAACAGAAGATCGTTGAAGCGTTAATTTATTTAAAATTGCTCGATCTGAATGCAATTTAAACATAGAGTGCGCTGCAACGCTTCTGCAGCGCACTTCCACAGTATTAGCCAAATAACGGCTTTCAAAATAGTTTCACATTATAGAGCGTTATTGTGGTCACAGCATTACTTTCAGTCTCTTCACTTTACCGCCACAGCCTGGGAAAACTACAGGTTTGCTAATATTCAAGGGGTACTGTCTTCTCTTTAGACATTCAAAAATATGGTAAACTTTTAGGCACTGTTTAAATCGTCCGTAACGGACGCAAAAGCCTATGAAGATGATTACTCGTAGATTAAATTCTTTTTCTTCTTTTTCAGGCTATATTGGTATACTGATGGACATAGCCCTCTGCTAACGAGCGCCATAGCGCCCTGTCTTCAGCTTGCCGTATCCAGCATCTGCCGGCAGTTTTTCGCTGATCGTCATCCCACCTGGTCGGAGGGTGACCAGGTGGGATGACAGCGGAGGGAGATTAAATTATATTAGATTATTTTTCCTTGATTGCTCATTGCAAAATATATTGAGAATACAAGAAATATTTAAATACCTTATTCAATTGGCGGTCTTATCTCTAAAAGATGATGTTTAATTAAAACTGTTTTTATACGGATTTATGCTCGTTTATTACATTTTTACAATTTTCCAACGTTTCGGCACTTTTTCAGGTGCCGTGGTCCCGGTCATCCGGGACCACGGCACCTGAAAAAGTGCCGAAACGTTGGAAAATTGTAAAAATGTAATAAACGAGCATAAATCCGTATAAAAACAGTTTTAATTATGTCTACAGCTCGTGTTAACCTTAGAAAAAAAAAGATGATGTTTACTTTATGTTTTGGTCTATTTTTCTTAAAACTAAAAGTCCTACCTAACCTTTCTGCGATGCACAAAGGGACCCATACCCCAGCAGTGAGCATATATAAGGGTTAATATCCATTTCTAAGGGCTGATCTAATAAAGTATTACACAATAATATTAAAATGTCTCCATGAAATATTAAAAGAAAGGCAATGTTGGGTATAGGACCCACTTAAACACTAATACTTATAAACTAATGAAAAACAAGGCACTTACAAAGTCTGTCTTCGTCGACGCCTCTCGACTTTGCAGCCGGCGCCGTTCGGGATGGGTGCACCGGAAGGTCTGTGTGTGGTCTCTAGACTTCCTCGTCTATCCCAAGAGCTCTTTCCTCAGAAAGCTACCTACCTTCAGTGCACTTTCACCGCACCATGTTATTATAAAAATGTGTCCACTATTTTGGGCGATCCGTCGCCCGACAACAAAACTGTTAACACTGGGATCTGTCCCTGAACTTATTTCGTACTTCACACGAAGATATAAGCCCGGCAAACTAATTGCTACACAATTTTGGAATTGCTACACAATTTTGGGAAATCACACGTTTCACAAGCAACAAGAGGGCTATTTTTAGCTCATTTGACAGGCGACAAGCAGTTCCGCCCGTCATGGGTGCGTTTAAAAATCAACTTCTATTCTAAACAGGCAATTAGCACACATTTTTGAAGTGGTTGTTTAGTACGATATTCGACGAATAAGTTTTATCCGAGGATTGAAATGAAAAAAAGCCCTAGGAATAATTAAAAGTGTACTGTTCATTTATCACATTAGAAAAAACTAAGAAAACAAAAGAAACTGCCGCGCTTGTTTTGTTCTTTTTAGTGCACAAAGGTTGCCAGGATCTTTTATTGCAAATCGAGTTAAAAAAATCCCACCTATTACTTAGGTACCCTTTTTGATATTTGATCTTTGTACTTTTTATATTCGTTGCTAAAAAACAAAAGAACGCTAGCAGGGCAGGCATGGATTTTCGTTGATTTTCTATTTCTTAGAAATTCCATGTAACTTCTTTCGATTTTAAAATTAATTCTATCAGCAAATTACTATGTTATCTTTTTGTCTACCATGTAACTATGTTATAGGCTTGATTGTTTAAATATTAAATATAGGTGTTAAATAGATTTAGCTGTTTTGCCTAGGTTCACTAAGCATTCGTTTGATGTTGTGAATGAACAACCTAGGTATTTTCCTAACATCTAATGTGTCGCTGTAAGTGAAAACCTTTTAATGATTATCTGCTTCTATATTGTTTAATGTACCTTATTTTTAGTCATTTACGTCGATGGTTTTCCTAAAAATCAATACATTTATAAATTTAACATATTTGTTAATATGTAACCTTTACAAAAGTAGGGTAGCTCTCCAGGCTGTGGCGCGAATTCCATTAAATAGTGAAAACCACAGGGCACCGACAATCCGTTTTTACGAGGAACTATTGCACAGAGAACTGTTATGAGAATCGCCCTGGAATGGCCCCGCAGCGATTACTCTATGTTATTCTACGTACTGCGACACAGATTAGTGACAGAAGCTAAGCGTTGCTCCTTTTACGAATCATTAACTATACTTTAATGCGCACGAAACATTTAACAGGACATTACATAAGAAATAACATGTACAAAGGCGAGCTTATCTCTGAAAGAGATTTCTTCCAGCAAATCCTAGAGAGAACAATCATTGTTGTTAAGATGGATGGTAATAAGATAAGATAATGATATTGTTTTTTGTACACACCCGAAAATAATTACAGAGACAACAGTTACAAAAGAAGAGGTACATTATTGGCTGCATTATTGCAGACAGCGATTTCTTCCAGGCAACCCTACGGGTCCACCACTAGATGGTTTGAAGACCTGCTTACGGTGGCGGCGAGTCGCTGGATGTGGACGGCAGAAGATCCTCCCTCCTTCTTCCGAAAACTTTCCGAAACTTCCGGGAAGTTTGGAAACCAGGAGGGAAGCCTATGTCCTGCAGTGGACGTCAAATGGCTGCTGATGATGATGAACCCTACAGGATGATATACTTTATAAGATCTAATGTGGGACACGGGGCTTCTCTCAGAGAGCCAGAGAGCACAGGCTTAATCCATTGCGTGCCCACTGCGGATAGGCAATTCAGAGAGCACTGCGATGGATTTGATTTGACCCTGATACAAAATGTGCATCGAAATGTAAAAAAGCCTGGTTTCATCATTATAAAATAAAGTTAAATGAAATTAAAAGTTTTCATTCAAAGTGGCGAAGAAACTGCGGCGGCTTAATGAACTTTGCAAGTCAAACTAAATTATAAGATAAGATAAGATAAGAGATAAGAATATTCTTTATTGTACACTGGAAAAACAACAAATACAAAACAATTGCAAATATACATAGTACAATTGGCGGCCTTATTGCTAAAAGCAATTTCTTCCAGACAACCTTACGATGGAAAGTTGCTGAAGGAAATTAGAAAGACGGGTAGCCAGTGCAAATTTGAATATTGATACATACTTATACTTAATAATAATACACTTACATACCGTTACTTATATAAACTTATAATTTATTATAAACATACATATATATATCTTATAATAAAGTTCTACATAAGACAAGGAAAGTACTAACCTACACACAAGAGGACAAAATTTTAACGACTATACTGATAAATAAAGATCACGAACTCTGCTTTTGAAGACAGCTGGGGAAGGAGAGTGCCTTATTGAGACCGGCAGATTATTCCACAGTTGGGCGGCCCTTACCGCAAATGAGTTGCCCAAGAACCTCGTTGAGTGATTTGGCGTCTTCAGCATCAGAGTCAGGTCAGACCGCAGTGCCCGGCTATGGGAATCGCTGAGGTAAACAAAGCGCTCTTTGAGATAAGTCGGAGAGGCTGGATTGAACAGTACTGAATAAAGAAGTGAGAGGATGTGAGCATTCCTACGAGAACGAATGGAGAGCCACTTGAGCTTAGTGCGGTATTCGGACACGTGGTCATATTTGCGCAAGCCAAATATGAACCTTATAGCGAAGTTTTGGAGGCGCTCAAGTTTATTAAGTTGCTCTTCAGTCAAATCAAGATAGCTGGCATCAGCATAGTCGAGGATAGGGAGCAACAGAGATTGCGCAAGTGCAATTTTGGTCGCAGTGGGCAGGAAATTCCGTAACCTTCTCAGAGAGGCCGCTGAAGCGAATATTTTCCGACTCACCTCCGCCAGCTGCGGAGACCAAGACCAGCACCTGTCGATAATGATCCCCAAGTTCTTTACCTTCTCACTGAACGGAATTATTATATTGTTGAACTGTACCCGTGGGAGCTGTTCCCACTTGACCCTCGAAACCATTCTAGGACTGCCAACCACAATCACCTGCGTCTTAGAGGGATTAACCCTCAAGCCATGACATGAACTCCATTCTAAAATGCGGTCCAGATCAGCATTTGTTTCAGCAATTGCCAAGGGCAGACTATCTACAGGACATTGCGTATAAATTTGGAGATCGTCTGCATAAAGGTGGTAAGAAGAAGATAGATTTATGGATATACTATTGATGAAAATTGCAAAGAGAAGAGGAGACAACACGCAATTTGCGGGACACCGGCAGTAGTATCAGACCAAGAGGAGAAGGATTCATCAATTCGTATACGTTGCCGGCGCCCATGCAAGTAACTACGAAACCAGTCAATCACCTTTGGAGATATGTTGAGAGAACACATTATACCTAGCAGAATGTCGAAGTCCACCGTGTTGAAAGCATTGCTGAAGTCCAACAGCGTGAGGACAGTGACCTGACCATTTTCCATCCCTAGACGTATATCGTCTGTAATTTTTGCAAGTGCTGTAACCGTGCTGTGACCTGGACGAAAGCCAGATTGGAAGGGATTGAGGAGACAGTTTTTGTTTAGGAAGATACTTAGTTGGTGATGGATTAGGCGCTCGAGGACTTTTGAGAATGGCAGGATGGAGATGGGCCGAAAATCAGAGAATGAGGACGGATAAGGTTTTTTGGGTAAGGGAGTGATCTGTGCTTCCTTCCAGGCAGTAGGGAAGACACCGGCCTTGACAGAGTAGTTCAACACTTGTGTCACAACGGGGGTAATTACGTCTATAATGGGCATTACCATTTTACGGCTAATGCCATCAGTACCCACGGCGCTGGAAGTGATGGATACTATGCTCTTCTCAACATCACAATCAGAGAATTGACTTAGACAAAAAGGCGGAAAATCAGGAGTTGGAATTGAGGAAAGATTACTAAATGTGTTGCTTTTAATAGTTCCTTCAAAGTGAGGAACAGAAGTGAAGTGACTATTGAGAGCATTGACATCAAGGTCTTTAGGAATTGAGTTCTGGCGTGGTTTTCCAACTCCTAGAGATCTTAGAAAATTCCAGACTTTAGCTGGATCTCCATTTTCGACAGATTCGTGGATATGGCGTCGTTGTGCATCCCTACACACCTTATTGCAGCGATTTCTCAAAGTTAAGTAGCGCTCCTTATTGTAGTCGGTTGGCTTGATCTTGTATTTATACTTGGCAGCTGCTTTTTGATGCATAATAGTCCTAACATCATCTGTAAGCCATGGTGCGGGTAAATGTTTGACTTTAACTGTTCTAACCGGTGCGTGTATGTCATAGAGATCAGTGAGAAGGCTATTGAAAATGGCGACTTGCTCATCAACGGTGTCGGCATTAGCCACCACAGACCAGTCGGTACTCAGCGCGTCCTCTCTGAGTCGCTCCAGATTCATGCTACCAAAGCTGCGCTGCATGAGTATCCTCGGCTTAGCTTTGGGGGGACGGATTTAATTATGTTACACATTACTAAAACATTAAAAAACAGGTGTGGGTATGTCGGGTCACACGGCCGTTGCTTACTTCACTTAGTTCACGTGAATCGTTTATAAGTAAATGTTAATTTTTCGCTCAAACTGCACAACGTGTTATGCGGTACTGGCGCCATCTGAAGGATCTGAGTAATGGCTACTCTGCTTTACTCAATGCTAAACAAATAAATTGCACACAACATGTAGATACAGAGTTACAGTACTACACATCATAAAAGTCTCTTCGGGAATCTACGTTCGCGCAGACTAGGAAGAAGTGTAACGAAAGTACCCGAAGCTATAAGTACATTCAACATGATCTTTAACCGATACGGTTAAGGTGCAGAATTGATTGCCGCAGTAGCGCTACCTATTTCGCTCACGCTAATATTGCCAAACTAATAGTCACCTGCATCGATGACGTTGAATTAACCAATAGCAACAAAGGCGCGCGGCCTGCCATAAAATGAAACTATCTGATTGATCGATCAACTTGCCGCACATCCAAAATTTGGTCATCTGCGCAGGTACATCTGCGAGACTTATTTCTTGTGTAGCACTGTACAGGCCTCGACGAGGCGACATGTTTTCGTTCCATGCTGCTTTAGCAATTGACCACCTTCTACCAAACTAAATTGTCATCACCATCGACCCATTACGTCACCACCTAGGGGTATGGGTCCCTTCCCTGTGGGAGGTATAGGCCACCACGGGGGCCAAGTCCGGATTGGTGGAGGCTTGCAAGACTAGTGGCTGGTCTTACTGTCAGACGTTTTCAAGCTGCCCTAGGGCATCTGACTTGGCTTAACGACTGCCATCTATCGACGGCAGCCAGCACCAACTGCTTAGCGTACTTTCCGAAGCATGGAACCGCCCGAGTAAATTTCACTAGCTTTAGTCATAGACGGTCATCCATCCATGCACTGAACGCGCCCTGAGTTGTTTAACCTTCGTGGTCGTTAAAGATCACGCAGGCAGCCGGGGCTACGAGCGATTCTTGAATTAACGGTGTATTTAACTGAGGTTTCACGTTTTATATTACTTTTAATGCACTAACCCGTGTTAAGGACAATTTTAATAACCTATTTAGGGGCTTAAAATTCCACCCATGCCGGGATTCGAACCCGCGACCTCTGGCTATCCGTGCCAATGCTCTTTCCAACTGAGCTAATGGGCGACTCACCGGCATCAGTAAAATTTCAAACCACTTTACAGTCTTCTCTGTATTACGTTCACGCAGCGACATCTGGCCGAAGTAATTTGCATCACTTGCAGCCCCGAGTAGGTACTTTGCAGTTAGGTTTTACATCGGAGTGATATCGCTGTACCCACATGATTATATTATTTTTAATGCACTAACCCGTGTTAAGGACAATTTTAATAACCTATTTAGAGGCTAAAAATTGCATCCATGTGGAATTTTACCCACCCCATTTCACGATTTATTTCTTGTGTCCAAACTTTAAGCGATATGCATAATAATATGAACTACTCTCCTATTCTGTGGTACAGCACAGGGAATACCCCGCATGGCTGCGGGCGCTGTATATTGCATACTCTGTGTTAGTCGCCGGATTTATGGGAGACTACGCTTTGTTTAGATTTTGTGAGGCACTAAGAGAATGTTTTATTGAAATATTTTAATCAAAATATTTGTTGTTTAACCTTTTACCTTAAAATGCACGTGGGTTTAGTAAGGGTTGTAGTAATTTTTATTGCCAGTACCTACAAGTATGGGGTAGCGGCTGCCGTATTGTAATTTCGTATGTAATTGAATAGAATTAGAGACAATGTTAGGTTAGGTTAGGCTAAAAATTAAGATGCATACTAATCATCATCAAATAATCGGTGGTAGCGTAGCGTAAGAACGCCGGCTTCTCAGTCGGGAGGTTGTGGGTTCGAATCCCGGTGTGCACCAATGACTTGGTTTTCTAAGTTATGTACATTTCTGAATTTGCAATACCTCTCGCTAAATATTGAAGGAAAACATCGCGAGGAAACCCTATTATCTCAAATGTTAACATACATCAGCGCTTGCTACACGCAATCTCGGGTCTCACTAACTAGTACAAGTCAAAAATCCAAAAAGTTACGTTAAAAGTATATAATTGCATTTGTTAGTAAAAAATTGCAAAAAATACCGAATGCATTATGCTTCATTAATATTTACTGTGACGGTCAACAACAATTTTCTGATGAGCAGTGCTGAAATTTTCGTTTTTGCATCAACAGATACTCTAAGTTGCTGCTGAAATGCGAAATACAGATAGTTTTAAAATTCCCGCTGTATTTAAGCTGTTGTTGGCTGTGATTCATGTTGCTTACGTGCTAGAAATCCAAATGATGTTGCCGACGTATTTAGTATTTTAGTTCTAATTTTTGCTTGTACAAGATTTCGTTTGCAACTACACATTGCACACTTTATGCACAAAAAAACATAGCATGTATGACATGTGCTGTAATGGAACATACCTGCATACAATCAAAAATGAAACTAAATCGTTACAAATTAAAAACTCAATGTTTGTGAATGGTTTTATTGCAGAAAAAACATTAACAAAAACTTACAAAACGTACAATGTGATAAAAATTACATGTGAAAACAGACTTATTTGAAAAGAAATTTCTTTCAGTCAGCCTAAAAAATTTGTAGTGTAATAACAAGGAGACCGCGACTCGGCAAACGTAGTGGAGGACGCCCTCCGAACAGGTGGGATGACGACCTGTGAAAAACTACCGGCAGATGCTGGATGCGGCTAGCTGAAGACAGGGCGCTATGGCGCCCATTAGGGGAGGGCTATCTCCAGCAGTGGACTACATAATATAGCCTGAAGAAGAAGAAAAACAAAGAGCACGAGAAGGCATATTTGCAGGAGAAGGCATACTTTCAAACAAAAGTAATTATCTAAATTTGAAATAAAATACTACCAACTCGTTTACGTATAACATACACAAATATCTAAATATAAATATTAGAATGTAAAAAATATAAAACCGTTAACAAAAAATTGTAAATTGTTTTTTTTTTTTTCAAATCCACAATGACAAAAAAATCAATAAGAAATAGCATTAAAAAAAACTCATAGAACAAATTGTGGTTCTGAATGACAACATCTAATCAAGAAACGTAAAATATTTATTAGTGCAAAGAAAAAGGCATTCAAATATCTAAACATTCCCAGAAAGCTCATCAAGATATTATAAGACTTGCGCAATTCAAACATCTTGAAGGTCTCATTCAGTGTTAAGCACCGTATGGTGCCCTACTCTTCTGTTTTAAGTAAAATATATTTCTATTTATAATTCGATCATAATATTTTTACACGACAATTAATACTAGATAGACAGAAACTAAATTTAAAACTAAAGTAAAAAAGACAATATGTACAAAAAGTCAAAATAAACAATAAAACAGGTCGGTCGCCAACATTAAAAATGTTGGTGACAGACCTTTCAGAAACAAAAAAACGTATTTCACTGTTAATCAAGTATATACTCATCTTTGGTTGACTTGCGTAAGTGCCTACAGGCACGCTTATTTCCGCACGCTTTGAAGTCTAACTTGTTGATGCGTGGTTACACCGACGTTCACAGATTATGTATCGTTGGATAGGGCATAAAACGAGAATTGTCTTGGTACCAAAAACACAAGTACGATAAAAGAAAAAAAAAAAATAAACAGCGAAAATGTCAGAAAGTGCCATTTTTTTTTTTCGAAATTTTTCGTGGTTTCAAAGTGAAAATTGAGTGCGATTCGTGTAAGAAGTTAAAAAAACGGGTGTACATAGTTCTGATATGTTTATTTTACTATTGTAACTAGAAATTCTAATTAGATATGTATAAATGAGGAAGTTACGAAAAAACATCCTAAATTACCCAACGTGTTTACACAATTACGGTAAGTGTTTCGTAGTTTTTTTAGATAAACTTATTAGTTAAGTATGGTGCACATATATATTCAAGATGATAAAACTTTTTACAGGACAAAATCAAACGTAAATTAGAAAAGTTATGTACTGGCAGTGTTAGTACTGGGGTAGACCAAAACCGATTTTTACGTCATTATTTTACCGGTTTTGATTTTTTGATGGGTGAATATTAGACAGGTTAAAATCACGGGTAAAATTTCACCTTACTAAAGCAAGTAGGTACGAAATTCGGGCGCTGACTGCAACACAATGTAATGATTAACGCATGCCAATTCGCTGTCGGTCTGCGCTCGTTCCAAATTAATGAATTTCATCAACATGCATGAGTCTCGTCACGGCGTATGTTCAGTTACGAACTATGCCTATTATTCTGTGGGAGTTGCCCATATTCATATTTTGTGCAAATAGTAACGGAACAGCGAGGAAACCTGTAAAGAAACTCACAGACTTGCAAAGCGATAAACAATTGCAGGTTTCATGTAGGATTCGATACTACTTATGTTGCAAAAAAAATAATCAGTTTTTCTTATACTGTTTTTACGTCGCTTTCAAGTCTTATGTTGTCGTTAGTTGATAATTTTAGAACCAAATTAAAACAAATCAAATAATAATTTTAAAACATTTTATGTCAGAGGCCTCATGGGCTGCTTGATAACTTCTGACAGTAAGACCCACCACTTTTTTTTTTTTCACCCAGGAGAAACCCCAATTACGGGTACCACCGGCTTGGGGGAGCACAGTGGTTATGTCGGACTCCCCGCCCTGAAAAGGGCGGTATACCGACTAAAACTCCTGGGGTGTTCCTCCGCACCGCAAAGGACGGGGCCACGGGGACGCTTGCGCACACTTCCGCGACCCCGTCTGCGGGCGCCCTTTCGGGCACTCCTTCGGCGGCGCCCCCTGCCCCGTCGGTGCTTGACGACGGGGCTAGAAAGCGCCGCATCTCTTCGTTGGAGCGCATAGTGGCCGAGTGCAAAAGACCTCGGCCACCACACCCCCCAACGCGCCACCCCCTCCACCCCATCGCGACCCGGTCGATGAGGCGAGGAGGGCGACGCACCTCCTCGTTGAGGCGCGTGGGGGCCAAGGCATCACGGTCCCCACACGCCCCACACGCGAGGCCCGTCGCGTCGCCCACCCGCGCCTCTCTGAAAGCAGAGAAGGCGGTGAGCGACCGCGCGGGCCCCCTCCGTGCCAGAAGGCACCCTCGGAACACGCAAGGGCGCCTTCCGGCCCGCCGTGATGGACGCGGAGAGTCCCCCGACCCTCCGCGTCCCGGCGGCCACTCTGGTCCGACTGGTACGAGGCGCGCGCGCTTCCGCGCAGCGGCGCCCCCCCCAGTCGGTCCTTCATTCGGTTGGTCGCCTGGGTCCCGCTCCACAAAGTGAAACAGGGCCCACGCGACCCCTCCCGCCAGATTTTTCGCCGCTGGCCAGCAAGATCCCATAAAGAGAAGTTACTGACCAGCGCCCAGGGTGCACCAGCCACCACCACCAGTTACCCTTCCCACTGGTTCAAGATGAATAAGTAGGAACGGAAGCGGAAGGGCACACGGGAAGGTAATCTGGCATCGCACCCCACTGTCTTACAACCCTCCACCAACCCGGACTTGGCCCCCGTGGTGGAGTATGGCCTAAACTTCCTGCGATGCAGGAAGAGACCCGTGCCCCAACAGTGGGGACATACAAGGGTTGATATCGATCGATATCGACATGTAGGCCGCCAATTGTATCTTATCTTCTGTATCTGCTGTTCTGTATCAATTTTCCGGTATACTATAAAGAATATTCTTATGTTATCTTATGTATATTTTTTATTTAGTGCCAATAGTTTAAGGATACAGGATTTCCTCAAGTAAACCAGCTTTATCTCCGTCTTATGAGTGTTTTAGTGAGATCGACATTTTATAAGACTATAAGACTTTGTTTAATCACTTGACCAAAAGTCCCAAATTCCCGCAAGCTGCTCTTGGGTTTTCCACCAATTTAGTACAGTCGCAAAATAAAAACACACAAAAGGTCGGAGGTTGTCGAAAAGTTTACTCATTTAAACACTAACTATTATGATTAATAGTATGTACCTAGTGCAATTTATCGGTGGCAAAAAGGAAACAGAAGTAATAAAATAAAAATTTTCCCTGTTTTTTTGATTTGCTAGTAAATCATTATGGTTAGTTAATTAACCTGTTTCAAGGTGAGAGATCTATCGCTTTACATAATACTAGAATAGAACTCTAAAAGCGTACCTACACCTGTAAGAGAGATCAATCCTTTCGGGTTTACCATACGAACATAAAGGCACAGGCATTCTTCCACAGAAAGTGGCTTGGCGGTGGGCGGTGGGCTTGGCAATAGCCAAGCCCAACGCGGAAACCTGAACAAAAAATATATCCGCTTACTGTACTCGTAAGGCGTCTCTATTCTATTGTACCTATATGTAAAGCATGCTTGAAAAGCATGATAGTAAAGCAAATATAAATCAGGCTTTGAAGCGGTTGGTTGAAGCGAATCAGGACTAACGGAGCCGAGTGATTGGATTGAATCACTTAGGTTAAGCAACAATAGCCGCGATCAAGTGCTTGCCACCATCCCTTGACTACCGCCAGTGGCATTTTTCCGAGCGCTTGCATGTTTCGCAAGGCACGTTAAGTCGTTGGTGTCTGCTGTCATGTAATGGCAGTCGTTAAGCCATGTCAGAGGCCTTTTAGGCGGCTTGATAACTTCCGACAGTAAATTCACTGTATTACAATCGTCCACCAATCCGGACTTCCAACCATGCACGAGGAGACCCTTACCCCAGCAGTGGAGACATACAAGGGTTGATATCGATCGAAGACCTGTTTAATATATAACTATATATGAGTATCGCGAATTATTAAGAAATAACACATAACGTAACCTCACGCCTGTATCCCAGAGGGGTAGGCAGAGAGCAGAGACTGCCACTGGCGACCATCCTGACAGATCATCTTCTCTTTACTAACGTTTATAAATCGTTGCATGCACGCACGTCAGTTCCGGGTACTTTTTATCTTCCCATTTGCTAATACATCCGCCTCGTTTGGTCAACTTATGCCCGTCTGGGACATAAGTTGTTACATAAGTTACCGGCCCTTTCACTCACATTCGCAATATATATTTCTTTCGTCAATATTTTATCATGAAATAGGATTTACCATAAAAGAACATTAAAACAATATGTTTTAATTTTACACATGTATACTTATTTTTTGAGAATGTAACTACATGGTTTTATTACTGTAAAATATGTGTAATGTGTTTGAATTTTCTTCGAACTAATAAACATACTGTCTTCTGTACGACCACCGACTAACCCCGCGCCCCGACCCCGCCCCCCACGGCCGAGACTCGAAAACTATTTAATATGTTTTCTGGAGGAATGCCTTTTACAAGATTCTTCAGATTCTTACTAAAACTCGTAGGTATATGAAGAAGGCTGAGTAGGTATCTATGTAGGTTATTTATGGCCAGTTTCCGAATTGAGGATTTCACTAAGTAAATACTTACGTAACTTTCTTAAACACCTATTTAGAGGCTTAAAATTCCACCCATGCCGGGATTCGAACCCGCGACGTCTGGCTATCCGTGTCAGCACTCTTCCGACTGAGCTAATGGGCGACTCACCGGCATCAGTGAAATTTTAAACCTCTTTGAGTGAAATTTTGAACCTCTTCGAGTGAAATTTGGAACCTCTTTGAGTGAAATTTTGAACCTCTTTGAGTGAAATTTCTTAAGTAACATTCCGTCACGCTCTTTTCTGAGAAATTCTAAAAGACAGCACTACAGTTAAGTATCTACTTTCAATTCAGAAACTGGCCTTTAGGTTAAGGTTGAACTTGTGTGACCTGTTGATGTCTTAAAATTAGAGTCAGGTTCAGAATCCTTTTAGATTTTTTTTAACGTAGCCTCTATGTGCCATTCTATTTATTTAGGGAATATTTAGAACTTACCTAACAATTAATTTGCTATCTAACCATATTTATTTAAAATGTAACTGAATTATTTATTGAGAATTTAATGTATTGCTAACCTGGTTAAATTTAGGTATAAAAATCAGCAATGTAGGTACATCAATTTGAAGTAATGTTATTAATATGATTCTAAATTGTAATTTATTTATTGTAATCGAAATTCGTAAATTGGTTTCAAAATTCGTAAATTAATTTAATTAGAATTTTGATTTACTATGTAATTCAACTTTAACTGAACACACAATTTTTTGCAAGTTGTATACTCCTGTAAAGGTGTTTCACACGATATTGTACCTTAGAGTAAGTAAGAAAATACTGTTGGAGTAGCTAATAAATAATAATAATAATGTTTGTGTACCACTGCTGGGCAAAGGCCTCCCCCAATTCAGTCCAGAGTTTTCTGTCCTGGGCCACCTCAGGCCACTCCGGCAGATGGTGGTCGAGATTATCTCTCCACCGTCTTCTAGGCCAGCCTCGATTTCGATGTCCATCGTTTGGCACCCAATCGGTGGTGAGTTTTGCCCACCTTTATGAATACAAGTAAATAAAATAAAATATTCTAATAATTTCCAACTACAGTTCATCCGATATCGTTCCGATGTTAAACCTAACTGCAAAGTACGTAGTCGGGGCTGTAAGTAATGCAATTTGCTTAAGTCAGATGTCGCTGCCTGTACGCAATACAGAGAATAGTGTAAAGAGGTTCGAAATTTCACTGATGCCGTGAGTCGCCCATTGGCTCAATTGGTAGAGCGCTGGCACGGATAGCCAGAGGTTGCGGGTTCGAATCCCGGCATGGGTGAAATTTTTAGCCTCTAAATAGGTTTTTAAATTTGTTCCTTAGCACGGGTTAGTGCATTAAAAATAAAAATAATGTATACAGTTCATCCTTTAAGAGTGAGTTTACGTCTATTTTGAGATTCGGTTCAGTAGGGTTTAAGGGTCCTCTGATTGTATTCAGACTTCGTTGTGCAAGTTTTCTACAAGACAGTATTCAATTTGGACCTAATGACCGCGCCGTCCCCATAGTAATATCCTACTAATATTACAAACGTGAAAGTTTGTACGTATGTATGGATGTATGTTACATAATCAGAGATGAAATTCGGCATAGAGATAGGTTATAGCCTGGAATAGCATTTTCTTAGCGAACTAAGTTGTGGGTAGACCAGTAGACCATAAATAGATAAGTCTTTATTTCACAGCAGTAACCGAGCTAAGGTACTTAAAAAAATATCACGGTGGTAGCTCTGTGGGTAGAACAATGGATTTGGAAGCAAGAGACCCAGGTTCGGTTTCCAATGTGTGCAAGTACTTTGTGGGCAAGACTTTGTTTTCCAAGTTATGGACATTTCTTGTGAAATAAGTCCGCCTTACCTGTTATTTAAGTTTTATTTCTGTTTCTTTATTTTTGTGCAATAAAGCGTAACAATACAAGCATAATAATACAACAACAACAACTTAGAAATCCTGGGTAGGAAATGGCGCTGGATAGGACATACACTACGCCGCGACAAGACATGCCTGACCAGACAATATAAGATAAGAATATTCTTTATTGTACACTGGAAAACAACAAATACAAAACAATTGTAAATATACATAGTAGTACAATTGGTGGCCTTATTGCTAAAAGCAATTTCTTCCAGACAACTTTACGATGGAAAGTTGCTGGAGGAAATTAGAAAGACGGGTAGCCAGTGCAAATTTGAATATTGATACATACTTAAACTTAATAATAATACTCTTACATACCGTTACTTACATAAACTCATAATTTATTATAAACATACATATATATATCTTATAATAAAGTTTTACACAAGACAAGGAAAGTGATAAACCCTATACACAAGAGGACAGAAATCTAATGACTATACTTATAAATAAAGATCACGAACTCTGCTTTTAAAGACAGCCAGGGAAGGAGAACGCCTTATTGAGACCGGCAGATCATTCCACAGCCGGGCGGCCCTTACCGCAAAGACAAGCACTTACGTATACGCCATTGGGCAGCCGAAAGATAGGGCGGCCAAGGACCACCTGGAAAAGATCAATAGACCACGAGGCCAAGTCGATTGGCACTAGCTGGCCTGAATTGGAGGCTGCCGCGGACCACCGTCAGAAGTGGAAATCTGTGGTTGAGGCCCTATGGTCCCCTAGGAGTTAAAGAACTAAAGAAGAGAAGAGAAAGCGTAACAAACAAATTTTTTTGAAGTTACAGCAGCAATACCTCTCGCCGATGGTGAAGGATAACATCGTGAGTTAATCTGAGTGTCTGAGGTATTTAAATACCTCAGCGCTTAAAATGGCCAATCCGCAGTGGGCATGCGTGGTAATTAAGCCCATACTCTCTCTTTCTGAAAGATAACCCTGCATTGGGACGTTTATTGGCTACATAAAAAGGTACTTAATATTCAGTTCCTAGTAGTGTACAATCGGCGGTCTTATCGTTTAACGCTCACTCTTCCAGGCAACCTTAGGATAAGTTGATGTCGAAAAAGTTGACAGTGGAGTGACAGGTGTACATGAGACGGAACACATCAATTAATTGACTTCTTCATAAATGATGATGATGATGATGATGATGATTGGCCTTTTTGCATCTAGGTACGTAATGAGATGATTTATACAGCGTCCAGTGGTATCCTCACTTACACTAGATGGGTGAAGGGACCACTCCGACGCTGGTAGTGCCTGGGACATTGTTTTATAGATGGTGTAGGTCGTCATAAATATTCATCCAAATATTCGAGCCATCAGCACTCTATTCAAATGTTTTTTTCGGTTAAAGCAAATATAATTCTTTTACAACGCTGATTGTGATTTGGATTACAGCAGCACAAAAGGTGGATAGAATTTTCCGCCGACAAAAAGAGGAATATTTGGAAAATGAATTTATCACAACGCGCGTTGAAAACTAATACCTATGGCATAATGCGTGAGAATTGCATTTTGTTTGAGCCAGTTTTCAATACTTTGTGAAAACTAATACTCTTTATGTTCGGAGGTCTGTATTAATAGAACTAAATGCGTAACGCCTCGGTAAAATCTGTATCTGAAGCCTGATTTATTTTGATTTATTTTCACGCTTTTTAAGCATTCTTTACATTGCTGTGGGTGTCGGCCTAGAGAATAACACCAACCCAAATTCTTCCCGCGGGTGTCGTAAAAGGCGCTAAGGGACACAAACCGGGGGGTGGGCAGCAGTGCCCCCTGCAGTACAATTCCACCAAACTGCGATCCCCAACCCGCATGCTCAGCGTGGGGATTATGGGCACTACCCCCCAATGATGGCACAACCTTGACCTATGGCGCTCATGAGGGGAGGGCTATGTCCATCAGTGGACTAATATAGCCTGAAGAAGTAGAAGAAGAAGAAGTTACATAGCGGTTGATTAAGACACTAACAGCGTATACCCATAAGGAATAGAATTTTTTAGGGTTACGGTAGGAATAAATTAAAGATTTTGTGAAGGAAAACGTCGTGAGGAAACCAGAGTGGCTGAAATGTTCACATTCCTCAGCGCTTGAAATTGCTAATCCGTGATGGTAATTAAGCCCAATATGCAATAATGACTGAACTCTTGCCTACATATAGACAAAGATCTGAACAGAGACGTTTACTGTATCAGCTAGTATTCATTTTTTTATTTTTTTGTATCTATAGGTACACTCGAAAACAATGATGGCCCAGTGAATGCCCACCTCAAAAGTAAACGTGACGGGAAAATCTTATGCAGGCTTAACATGAGGTAAATATTGGCTTGGTCCATGCCTAATTAATTTTGTTTTTGGAAGGCCCTAATTTACGAGTCCCGTGTGGTCATTATTCCGCTGCTAACAAACTTTCCAATTCATCTTGTACTCATTGTGTCCATCGTTTTGATTCTTTGCTTAAATGTTTCAGTCCAGAGTTTTCCGTCCTGGGCCAACTCAGATCACTCCAGCAGATGTTGGTCGAGATATCTCTCCACCGTCTTCTAGGTCGGCCTGGATTTCTATACCCGTCGTGTGGCAAACACTCCGAGTTTCGTCCGGCATTAAGGAAGAATTTTGCCCAGCAGTGGTACACAAACATGGAGGATACCTAAAATAAATTTAATGTTTAATCAAAGTGCTCCTATGAATTTCAAACTTGTGAACCACAGTGATGGGCATGTTTAATGCTAGTTATAGTCTGTTAGCTTGTAGAATATACCTCGGGCTAGAGCCCTGTCACTCTAGAGAGTAGGCTTCGGTTTTCGCCAATTTTTGCTGGTTTTTGTACTGATGATCGAGTTCTGATTTCAAAATTAAGTGAAATGGTTCCAATATTTCTATTACACAAATATATCCGATTCTATCTGATAGTAGCCGAGGTATATTCTAAAAGCTAACAGACTATAACTGCGTTGACGGAGAAATACAATGAAGATAAAAGACAGAGTAAAAACTAGGCTAAGTTTATCTTTTCTTCTGTGATATATTTTTCTTAGTATTTCTTAATGATTTGCGATGCTCATACGCAGTTATATATGTAATATATAGCTTTACAATAGTTAAAGTTGACTTATTTTGCACTTAGAAGATTTGTTTTCATTCCTGTCATAAGTAAATTGTACAATTATTGTTATGGTCCCATGGCGCAAAAAAACAGAAGAAAATAATGCCATCTGCGGAAAGTGACAGTTGTGAAAGCAGTGTTCCAACTAGGAAAGAATTGTTTCTTCAAAACATTACTTACAATGAGAAACTTATTTTTACCGGAATGACATTCTAAAAACTCTCCACATAGATACATTCTCGTTAAAGCATGTATATGTGGTGGAATAAAATAAAATACATTTGCACAAATTATATTATTATTTATTTATTTTAAAATTTGAAATACAATAAACACAAATATTACACTCTTTGTTTGTTTACATAGTCGTGAAAGAATGGGATGAAATCACCGGTCGTAAACTAAACAACCTCGGATTCATGTCACGAACCTTTATTTCGATGCAATAAGGTTGATTGTAGCGCGTCGAACAGGGAAATTAGACGTATGGGGGCGGTTTATTGGGACAAAAAGGCTGAACTTATTTGCATGCAAATTTTTATCGACTGGCCTCCTGTGCGTGTGAAATGAGATGGCTTTGGGGTGATTCAGATGGTTGATCGACGTACTGTTCAGAATCTGTCGAGTGAATATCGTATGAATTTATTTATATTTCGACAATTGTTATGAAACAATTGGTATGAAGCGCTCGTGGCCTAGGCGAACCGAGTGATTGGAATCAATCACTTAGTTAAGCAACAACAGGCGCGGTCAGGTACAGGATGGGTGAGCATCCCGTGACTACCGCTAGTGGCATTTTTCCGAGCGCTTCCGTGCTTCGCAAGGCACGTTAAGCCGTTGGTGCCGGATTTCATTGGCAGTCGTTAAGCCATGTCAGAGGCCTTATGGGCGGCTTGATAACTTCTGACAGTAAGGCCCGCCACTGTCTTACAATCCTCCACCAACCCGGACTTGGCCCCCGTTAGGAGTATGGCCTAACCGTCCTGCGATGCAGGAAGAGACCCGTGCCCCAGCAGTGAGGACATTCATGGGTTGATAACGATAACGGTATGAAACAAAGTTGAATTTATATGACTTGAATATAAATACTGATTTGAATTTAAAATTAAACCGTTCTAACCAAGATCTAGATCAAGATCTAGAAATTCCTACTGTAAGTCTATCATTCATCTGGATTTCTTTGGACATGACCAGTTGTCCGGACTTTGTCGAGCCCAGATAAATAAAAAAAAATTTTTCAAAGAAATCAATTTAATATTAAAATATCATAGGTATATCAAAAGGCGCTACACTTTTTCAATGTGAAATAGTAAGATATAAAACGAAAAAAGTGCCTACAATACAATAATATTGTTAAATTTAATTAGTTGAAATTTGTCGACCCTTTTTTATTCATTTACTAAATTTTTATTATATTTTTGTTAATAATGTGGAGTGCTTACGAAAGATGTAGTTCAACTACTACTTGAACTACTTAGAACTTTTGATCATATACCCAGCCTTATTACTAGACTTGACATAATAATTGAGTTTGTTCGGAAACTCTTTGCCCCAAAGTCCGACCTTTGACCGCTACAAGGCGATAAATCCACTAATTTGTCTGTCCCCCTCTAATGTAAAAGAATGGTTGAAACAGTCACCCAGCCAAATTAAACTCGCCGTATAATGAAGTGGCGGCATTAATCTCAATTTGGGACGAATCTCGCGTTTATTAGATAGAGATACTGCGTCCAACGTTGCGTTGTTGTGTTGTGGATGTTTGCGGATAGTTTCCGTCGTCCCTTGGTTAGCGAGTTCTGTACATCTGCGAATTGGTAGTACACGTTAACTGTAAAGGAAAATATTTTTTTTGTTGGAAGGAAGACGCACGGTTAGCCAGAGGTCGCGGGTTCGAGTCCCGGCATGGGTGGAATTTTTATCTTCTAAATAGGTTTTTAAAATTGTCCTTAGCACGGGTTAGTGCAACAAAAAAGAGAATATAATCTTTTTTGTTGCAAAGTACCTACTTTGCAACAAAAAAGATTATATTACTTGCAGCCCCGATTATATTACTCGGGGCTGCAATTGATGCAAATCACTTCAGCTAGATGTCGTTGCCTGTACGTAATACAGAGAGTATTGTAAAGAGGTTCAAAATTTCACTGATGCCGGTACTCGCCCATTAACTCAGTTGGGAGAGCGGTGGCACGATGAGCCAGAGGTCGCGGGGTCGAGTCCCGGCATAAGTGGATATTTTAGCCTCTAAATAGGATTTTAAAATTGTAAAGGAAAATATCAGATGTGGTTGGCCTGGCGCGTATTGACTTGTCGCAAAGCGACTAATTGCAGTTTCTGAAATGAGAATTTTGCTAAGTAAATAGTTAACTGTAGTGCTGTCTCATCCAATTTCTCAGAAAAGAGCATGACCGAACGTTTGCCCTATGCTGTTTGGATAGAGTAGGTGCTTGGCAAGCCTAATCCATCTGAAAGAAAACAATGTCCTATACACTGGTGATTGCTCGCTGCCCCGGCTGCATGAGTGATCTTAAACGATCACGATGGTTAAGCAACACAGGGCGCGTTCAGTGCATAGATGGGCAAGCCGTCTATGACTAACGATAGTGGGATTCTTTCAAGCGTTTCCGTGCTTCGCAAGGCACGTTAAGCAGTTGGTGCCGACTGCCGTCGATAAATGGCAGTCGTTAAGCCAAATCAGAGGCCTTAGGTCGGCTTGAAAACATCTGACAGTAAGGCCCGCCACTGTCTTACAAACCTCCACCAACCCGGACTTGGCCCCCGTGGTGGAGTATGGCCTAACATTCCTGCAACGCAGAAAGAGACCCATGCCCCAGCAGTGGGGACGTACAGAGTTGAAATCAAAAGGCCGAAACTAAATTAAAAAATTAAAGAGAAGATGCATGAAGGTCGAAGAATACTTTTCTATATCATTTGATTTGGATATTCTGTCGTTAGTCTTGACATTACATGTAAACAGAGATTGCTAATTCTGAGCTTTCATATTTGCTCAATAACCCTGTGAATGTACTCTGAATGAATTTACAATAGCTGCACTTTGTATTTTATGTTACCGTTGAACCTTCGCAGTGTATTTTTTTTATGATTGACGTTTTTTATTATATTGTAGGCATTTAAAAACCTATTTAGAGGCTAAAAATTTCACCCATGCCGGGATTCGAACCCGCAACCTCTGGCTATCCGTACCAGAGGCTATCTGGCTATCTGGTACGGATAGCCAGAGGTTGCGGGTTCGAATCCCGGCATGGGTGAAATTTTTAGCCTCTAAATAGGTTTTTAAATTTGTTCCTTAGCACGGGTTAGTGCATTAAAATAAAAATAGTGTAATCATTGTAGGAATTAATAATATTTTTATGAATTTATGTATTTTTTATTGACATGATTGTGTATTATACTATTTTTATTTTTAATGCACTAACCCGTGCTGAGGAACAAATTTAAAAACCTATTTAGAGGCAAAAAAATTTTTAGCCTCTAAATAGGTTTTTAAATGATTGTGTATATTATTTAAATTTGTATTTGTGCGATTTTATTGTTTAAATTCATAATCAACTTGTACTATTAATAATTTAGTTCATACAATATGTTTTAAGTGCTTCACTATCGCAATAGGCCACCCTGTAATTATAGTTGTAAGAGTTTTTGTAATAAATAAAAAACTTTGCTTTAGTAAGTAAAAAATCACCCCAATTCGTTTTTCAAGCACGTTTTAAAAAGAGCATCCATTTACACAGTAAATTGTTATTCATTACGCAGAGTCCCAATTAATGGAGGTCTGCCCGCAACGCTCTATTGAATTGTAAAATGTATTCGATGGAAACCGCGCGATTTTATACGAATTCATTCGTTAATCGTACCCGGTATTCGGCTTTAACTGGAAAACTATCTGCCGATTACTGAAGTGAAAACTTCACTCACTTAAGTCCTAAGTAGGTATATTTTTTTCTTCTTCTTTTTCAGGCTATAATTATGTTAGTCCAGGACATAGCCTCTCCTAATGAGCGCCATAGCGCCCTGTCCTCAGCTTGCCGCATCCGACATCTGCCGGCAGTTTTTCGCAATAGGTATATAGGTATGACTATGTATATAAAATAATATTAATGAATAGGCAAAATGTCATTTAAACAAAAAATAAAAAATAAACAAAATTACATACACTATACAAACAAAATAAAATTAGTCAATCAAATTGCCTCGAGTCAGTAGATATATGAACGCTTCGTTATTTTTTAAGAAATCAGAGATTGTGATCAACTTAGTTAAATCTTAGTGAAGAGTCAGCGAACGGGCATTGTAAAATTCAATAGTATGTAAGAGTTAGCTAGTATTTTATTATGATACTGAATTTAAACACCATGATTTTCGAGTGATTTGAAAGCCAAAGCAAAATAAACGAATCATAACAATAGCTATCAAATAAAGTTCACAAAGTACACTCGAACCTAGGGACACTCTTCTAGTACCAGTTTTTTATTACGTCCCATTGCAGGACACTGGCTTTCTCTGAGAGAGAGAGAGACAGTATGGGCTTAATTACCGCGCGTGCCCATCTCATTGTCCAATACCGAGGTACGTGAACACCTCAGACAAAACCATACATAAGTATATTAATTAGTATACTATTTTTATTTTTAATGCACTAACCCGTGCTAAGGACAATTTTAAAAAGCCTATTTAGAGGCTAAAAATTCCACTCATGCCGGGATTCGAACCCGCGACCTCTGGCTATCCGTGCCAGCGCTCTTTCCAACTGAGCTAATGGGCGACTCACCGGCATCAGTGAAATTTCGAACCTCTTTACACTATTCTCTGTATTACGTACAGGCAGCGACATACGGCTGAAGCAAATCGCATCACTTACAGCCCCGAGTACCTACTTTGCAGTTATGTTTTTACATCATTAGCTCAGTTGGAAAGAGCGCTGGCACGGATAGCCAGAGGTCGCGGGTTCGAATCCCGGCATGAGTGGAATGTTTAGCCTCTAAATAGGTTTTTTATATTAATTAGTGTTTTTTTTTCATATAGAAACCGGTAAGTATCTTCAGAGTCAGACAACAATATTAGAAATTCACGAAACCCATTCGGCGCCAAGTGTTTTAGCCACTCGGAATTGATTTAATCATAGCACTTAAGTCGCCTTATAAACTCTTCAAATTTGAGACTCTGGTGACCTTCAGTTTAATGATAATGACTAAGGAAGCTACAGTCACCCAAATTTTAAGAAACTTGTAGAACGAGCGAAAAGTTTTAGCTCACTGGTGATCTGTAGCTCGTCCCAATCTGGTTAAGGAGCAAAATACCAAAAAGGTAACTTATTTCTGGACTCAGTTCTAGTGTCAAACAATCGAGACAAAGCTAAACTCCAAAACAATTGTCACTCGAATTTAAATTGTAAATGCCCTTTAATTGTCACTTGTTTCTGTAAGTTAGCCTGTAGGTACTTTACTTTAGAAGTAGTTAAAATAGGAACAAATCAAATGATAAATAATAATAATGACTTCATATAAAGATGTGTGATCGTAGCAACATCACTCACTAACTGTGAAGGAAAACATCGTGAGGAAACTTGAGTTTTTTTTTGAGGTGTTCATACTGTCCATACACCTTAACGCTTGTAATCGCATAATCTCGCTCTGACAAAAATATTGGGCAGCGATATCTGGCTTAAGCAAATTGCATCACTTACAGCCCCGACTACCTACTTTGCAGTTAGGTTTTACATCGGAACGATATCACTGTATCCCCATGATTAATTATACTATTTTTATTTTTAATGCACTAACCCGTGCTATAATTTGCTTAAGCCAGATATCACTGCCTGTACGTAATACAGTAGAAGAGAATAATAGAATAGAAGAGTAGAATAGTGTAGAGGTTCGAAATTTCACTGATGCCGGTGAGTCGCCCATTGGCTCAATTGGTAGAGCGCTGGCACGGATAGCCAGAGGTTGCGGGTTCGAATCCCGGCATGGGTGAAATTTTTAGCCTCTAAATAGGTTTTTTCATATGTCCTTAGCACGGGTTAGTGCATTAAAAATAAAAATAGTATAATCATGGGGGTACAGTGATATCGTTCCGATGTAAAACCTAACTGCGAAGTAGGTAGTCGGGGCTGTAAGTGATGCAATTTGCTTAAGCCAGATATCGCTGCATGTACGTAATACAGAGAATAGTGTAAAGAGGTTCGAAATTTCACTGATACCGGTGAGTCGCCCATTGGCTCAATTGGTAGAGCGCTGGCACGGATAGCCAGAGGTTGCGGGTTTGAATCCCGGCATGGGTGAAATTTTTAGCCTCTAAATAGGTTTTTAAATTTGTCCTTAGCACGGGTTAGTGCATTAAAAATAAAAATAGTATAGATATGTATGATATTTTCCAAATGCGATCCAAAAATTTGTTACGTGATAATTTTAATGTCATAATGTTAGTTCTTTTGTACACTCGGGGTCTGAAAATGTTTACCACCTTAAGGTTGGTAATTGCATGCACAAATCTATGCCACATGGTCGATGATATTATGTGCTTTGATTAGGCATAGAGCATAGATTAGGCATAGAGCATAGAAGAAGCAATAGAGATTCACCCAAGCGAGGTTGCCATGGTTATACAATTAATTTCTATTATTTCACTCGTAGAGGGAGTATCTATCTACGATTTCACTCCTAGTATTCTTGTTGAATGTAATTGTAAAAAATTCAATTATGTCAACTCTTAAATAAAAAAAAGTGTTTCATCATCAAAACGTCATGAATACTCATTTTGTTAGAATCGATGCTACCACTATTAAAAAGTAATACGTAGGTACCTAGATATAGCATTTTAGACTTTACTGCACACAGTGTGCTAAAGAATCTAATTTGAAAACTGATAAACATTTTTAGACCGCGACCGTATGCCACGCCAATATAAGCTACATAAAATACTAATCCTGGGCAGACGAAGTCGCGGGGAGCATCTAGTAGACTATATTTACTTTTGTCTCCTCATTCGTCCGCCACCGCCGATCTGAAGCATTTATTTGTGGTCTCGATTTCTTTTAAGAATAGTTCCCTAAACTTCCAATCGTGGGCGTATTTCTATTCAAGGTAATATTACATCGAAGTTCATCTATCACCTTGTCATCCTGCACCATTGTTAGCCAGAACTGGGTCTAGACCCGACTTTAGTTAACTCGTCAGACACTACCGACGTCTAGGCAAAGAAAAAGTAGGCAAAATACTTAAACATATAAATCATAAAATTAATGGCAATCATGCCCAGGCAGTACAATGGTACGAGTCACGCATTAATTTACTGGAAAGCGCTCGAAGCGCTCGTGACCTAGTCGAACCGAGTGATTGATCAATCACTTGAGTTAAGCAACAACAGGCGTGTTTGCAGGATGGGTGACCGACCCGTGACTACCGCTAGTGGCATTGTTCCGAGCGCGTCCGTGCTTCTCAAGGGACGTTGAGCAGTTGGTACCAGCTGTCATGTAATGGCAGTCGTTAAGCCATGTCAGAGGTCTTATGAGCGGCGTGATAACTTCTGACAGTAAGGCCCGCCACTGTCTTACACCCTCCACTGACCAGGACTTGGCCCCCGTGGTGGAGTATGGCCTAACCTTCCAGCGATGCAGGAAGAGACCCGTGCAGTGGGGACATTCAAGAATTGTTATCGATATCGCTATCGTACTGAAGAGTCGGGACTTTTGACATTCGAAATCGCAGCTACTCTCCGCGTCCTATGCGCTCCGCGATGTATTCAGTTTAAAATTATTTTAGTGAAGATGGCCACAAAGGAGTTGGTTTTCCCGTTGCCTTTTTCATTCCACTACAAAAAGGGCTCAAAGGCAGCGGAGTCTTGGGAGAGCGCTGGCACAGTTAGCCAGAGGTCGCGTGTTCGAGTCTCGGCATGCTTGAAATTTTTAGCCTCTAAATAGGTTTTTAAAATTGTCCTTAGCACGGGTTAGTGCATCATCATCAGCCTGGTAAACCCCACTGCTGGGTATAGGCCTCTTCATTTCCACGCCAGCCAGCACGGTCTCGCGCTAGTCTCATCTCTCATGCTAGCTAGTGCATTAAAAAGAATATAAAGGTACGTAAATTAGAAAGCTTATTTATACGTGGGTGAGTTACCTGTAGTCCGTGAGTGATTCAGCCCTGACACAGGACCGGCTAGCCGTCTAGGGTATAATGGGTTATTGGAAATTTGCCCCAGTACCTTTGTTCGGCTGCCTACGTAGATGTTTCGAGAGATGAATATTTCATGAAGATTTTCTCTATTGAATGAACTTTTTTCAAGGATCCCTCTCTTGGTTTGTTCGGTTGTTAGTGAAAAAACTAATGCTTTGTGTCGTTTTGTACATAAACTTGGTTGCGGCTGCTTGGTACTTAATTACCTTTTGTGAGAAGTAATTCTTTGGCAAACTATTACTGAACAGTTGAATAAAGTGTCTCGTTACTATTGTGTTTTATAAAGTATAGTTACCTACTTGTAAGTGCATCTGAAATATAAATCAAAAGTGAAATTTCTTAGTTATTAATTGGAAAGTTGCATGCAATAAAGTGATCGTTTTATATATATTGTTTGATGTCCGTTCCTACTAACAAGATAATATAAGATAAGAATATTCTTTATTGTACACACCAGAATAATTACAGAGACAACAGTTGCAAAAGAAGAGGTACAATTGGCGGCCTTGAGAGCCATGTAGGTATTAAAAGACTTGAAAATTTCACAAAATTGAGGTTGTGTTTTATTTACATTACAATGCAATCTGAAATCATAATATTCATCTTAAAGAATTTATATTTTTTTTGTTGAATGTCAATGTACACTTTTGAATCAATATCAATTGTGATTGTACATTGACATTCAACAAAAAGAATATAAATTCTTTACGATATGTTTATTATAATTAAAAGATATAAAGGGTATCCGCCAAAATTGCCCAAGTCCCGGCGCAAAAGAATTGTATCTCAGATTTTAGATAATTATTAGTAGAAACAATATCAGGTGTCGCTATTAGCTGATTCGGTGGCTAACATGTTTTTTTGCCCAGAGAAGTTTCATAGGCGCTACATGCAAAAATGTCACTTTTTAAGAAAAACTTCATTTTACTGTACTAATTGACATTGAATTGGCAAAAAAAATAAAACACATGATATAAACATGTTATCACATACCTATGTAATATAATACATACATATATAATTCAGACCATCAAACTGAACAACTTTCATTATGGGACCAACAATAGAATCACAAAAAAAAATCAGCTGTCTCATACATACTCGTAATAGCACTGTCGACTCGACTGAAATGTATGAAACAGTTAATTTTTTTTTTGTGATTTATTGTTGGTCCCATAATGAAAGTTGTTCAGTTTGATAGTCTGAATCACCAGTTTCAAGGATAACGGTATTTACCCTAACACCCTGTATATTATATATATGTATATATGCCCTTTTTTTAAAAAAAAACTTTATTTTACCGTATTCATTCACTCATTAACAACACAAACGTGTACCTAGGTAATTGCAAAAAAATAATATAATGAGCGCGCTCTCGCTCACACTCAATTTGTTAAAGGGAGAAACCTAGTGACGCTATTGAACAACGCCCCGGCCATGGTTGGTTTACACCGCTGCCCATGCGCAGTCCTTTGCTAACGTTTGTTGTATTGTGTACTGTGCGTTCGAAATCTTTCCCAGGAGGATTTACTTTGTTTTTACGGCGACTTGGCATTAATCCCTGGACTTTTGGTTTTTCTTGTGATATGGCAGACAATTGTGTTTTGTGTACACGGTCACTTCGGCGACTTCGAAGACATGTTCTATCTGAACGTTTTCTTCAATCACGTCGAGAATTCGTGGTACATATTGTACGTGCTATTGAACCGCCCCAAGAGGTATGTTTAAAAAACTATTCCATTTAAACAAAGTATTTATTTTAACACTATGAAGACTTTAAGATAGATATACGCTAAGAATCACTGTTTTAGTAAAGGAACGTATTCAGCGCGCTGTAAATAAATGTTGATTTGTCAAAAAGTCAGTTTTGCTTATTATAGCTGAGCTTATTTCTCCATCATTCTGCTTGTACTCTTAAACAGTCCTTATTTTCATTATGAGTGGTATTTTATGTAGGTTTTTAAAAAGTAGGAGGTTGAGCAAAAAAATAGGTATTTTTGAGTTACGGATCACATCAAGCAATGAAAATAACACAACAAATCAAATATATTTTTTTTACAATGAATTAATAAGAAAATTTAACGTCAATGGCAACACAAAAAATACCTAAGAAACATCTCTTGAAACCCAAACATTGGTATCTATCAAACCTACCTGTATTTCGGGAACGTGACCTACCTAGGTGTAAGAAATTGCGTTGCCCAACATGGTCAATGTCAAAGTGCCATTTTTCTAAAGATCTTATGTAACTACATGGCGTGCAATAAATGATTGAGTATTGAGTTCTCAAAGCACGCTTTTAGTTTAGGAACGCAGTGGTACCTATACACCTATTACACTTCGATCATTTATAACCAAGTGCGCACGGAGTAAATAATAGTTTAAAAATGCGTTTCATTGTTTACAGGTTCCATTCGACGGTACAAGATCAATATGCCATGCTTGTTGGCATAGGATTGACTCCGAAATCTGAAATCAAAACCAATTACCTCCACCTGATGTTGTACCTGCAATCGGAGCATCGGTGATTATCCCTCAAATGGCTCGAGTAGCTAACACTTCCAGGCGATGCATGATGAACCATTGCAACAACATGCAGCTACGGGCCGTTCCAAACTCTATCAAAGTCCATCTTCTTAGTTATTATCGACTGTATATTCCTGACCGGGCTCGGATTTGTCAACTGCATCTGCAGAATACTGCTTTGGATGAATTCTCAGATAATGCAAATCATCAACAATCTGATTTTAATGCTAATAGCTTTGTGGACATAGTCAATATGTATACACAGGCCCTCGAATCCAGAAGTTGACTAGATTTTGAAAATATAAACGAGGTATCGGAAGACGACCTAAAATTCTGGACTAGTCTAGATCACTCACAATTTCAACAACTATTAGATCAAGTTCCATCCCTCCGTCGCCGGTCCAGCACTTCACGAACCGACTTGGGAACATACTTGTGCAAAATCAGAACAGGGGAACCTAATTCAAGAATAGGTGCCACAATCGGTTTATCAGAGACCAATGTAAGAAGAAAACTGTGTCTGACGAGAGCGTGTTTATTGAGTGATTTCGTTCCTCTACATATTGGATTAAACCACACAACAAGGAATGACGTTATTGACCGCAATAGAGTTTTAACCAACCACATATTTAGTAGCGATGCATCGCCAAGAGCTATAATTATATGCGATGGGACCTATTTGTTCATAGAGAAAAGTTCTAACTTTTTGTTTCAAAGAGTAAGCTACAGCTTACACAAATTCCGAAACCTAATAAAGCCATTTTTGATTGTTTGTGCTAATGGCCACATCTTAGATGTATTAGGACCATATGCGGCTACAACTTCAGATGCCGAAATCATGACTCAAATTCTACAAAATCATGACCAGCCCCCTGAAGACAACGCTTATCATTATTTTTTAGAATAAGGAGACGTTTTTATCTTGGACAGGGGGTTTCGCGATGCAATCCATTTATTGGAAGAGCACGGATATGTGGCACATTTTCCACCCTCAAAACAACGAGGTGAGACTCAACTAACAACAGATGAGTCCAACAAATCCCGACTAGTAACAATATGTCGTTGGGTTGTGGAAACCGTAAATGGGAAGTTTAAAATAACATTTAAAATGTTCCGACACAAAATGTTTAATAACGCTCTGACGAACACTTTTACTGATTTTAAAATCGCAGCGGCCCTAATAAACTGTTTTCAGGAGCCATATGGAGACAGTCCATATACAAACGATTTTGTGGAATCAATAAACCGCAATTTACACAAACCAAATCTTCTGGCGGAATATGTTCGACGTAATAATTTGAACAGAGTACGAGTAACATTTACCAGGCTGGATGCAAACAATCCACAAGTAGCGGATTTTCCCCAGCTGACGTACGAGGAACTCATCAAGTTTGCGATAGGCACATACCATGTAAAAATCGCAAGGTCTTATTGCAGTGAGCACACCAAGAGAACAGGTGTATACGAAATGGAAGTATACAGACACTCTGAACAAATGGATATTCAAAACGGCCAAATCGTTAGGTCTCAATTGCAAGCCCAACCAAACGTCTTAATTCGATGCCGCATAAATTCACGCCACATGAGATCAAAAATATACTACACATATATATTATTTAACACCGCAAGTTCTGGGATTGACGCAATAAAAGAACATTATTGTTCATGTATTCATGGTCAACGAACACTGGGCAGTTGCGCCCATGTTATAAGTGTGATCTATTATCTGGGATGGGCTAGACACAATGATCATGAAATAGACCATCCAGCTATAGGCCTAGATTCGATATTAAGAGATTTAGATACTTGAAACATGTATAAATAAATAGTGGTTTTATTTTATCTCTCTTGGTACACCAAATAATAACATTAGGACCTATATATACCTCACACAATTACATAAGAAGATAATAAATCAGAAGATAAACTAGCAGGATTTATTATTTTTTGTATTTTTATATACATTACATTCGATGTAAACATGTCCCTCAAACAACACAGAATCACAACATAACAACAATAAACTCAATAACAACATTATGTACTAGAATATATATGGGTTGGGTTTTGTGGGACAATTTATGTAATAATTAAGTTTGTCATTATTTTAATAAATACAATATGTGCGTGTTTTATTCATTTTTTGCCAATTCAATGTCAATTAGTACAGTAACATGAAGTTTTTCCTAAAAAGTGTCATGTTTACATGTAGCGCCTATGAAACTTCTCTGGGCAAAATAACCATGTTAGCCACCGAATCAGGAAATAGTGACACTTGATATTGTTTCTACTAATAATTATCTAAAATCTGAGATACAATTCTTTTGCGCCGGGACTGGGGTTTTTTCTATGGGATTTGGCGGAAACCCTTTAATAATTCAATTCAATTCATTTATTTCAAATATAAAAAAATCATATAGATTTGTTAGTAATCTTATTTTAGTGTTAGTACATATTGTTCTTTTAACCATAACTATAGGGCACTGTCATTGCTTGCCACTTGAAGACGGCAACAATGGTTTATGTAGGCACAATCTACCTTATCGGCGAGCATAGCCAGGATGGTGTTGCGACTGGCCCGCACCCTGCGCACGAGTGACGCGCCGCGCTTGCGCATTATCGCGTAAAAGTCGTCAGTGCGCGCGTCAGCGAACATGCCCGATGCGCTGCAATAGCGGGGCAGCCGCAACAACGCCCGGAGTGCATTGTTGTATTGCACGCGGAGAGCCCCAATCGATTTTCACGTATAATTCATCATAATGTATCGTTTTAAGAAAATACCGAAACCATATTGCGTAAAAAGAATCGTATCTCATGCACACACTACACACACACATGCACACTCACACACACACGCACACAGACACACACACTTTTGCTAGTTGAAGCCAAGCTAATATAGCAATCGTGATTACTTGATTTGCTTTGCTGTGTTTGTCAGTTACCTATATTTCAATACACCTACCTTCATAACAAAAAGTTTATTTCTCAATCAATTTGCCCGTGATTATCCACTGTTGGGCATCGAAACCATGATATTGATGTACTTAGATTAATTAAAATAAGAGTTTTTGAATTAGACTACAATATATTTTTGTGAACTACATAGTAAAATCCATCATTGGCTGAATGTACAAATTATTAAGTAACTATTGTTTATTTTAATTGTATTGCTGTGAATGTTTGTTAAGTAAATAAAATATATCGATCCACTGACTCGATTCTCTCAAATATATTTTTCATGCTGGCAACCCGAGCAAAATTGGAACGAATTCCGTTGACAGTTTTGAACGGGTTGGTGGCGAAAGGGATGAGTCGGTGGAGCGAGGCACATTCGATTGGGAACGTCGGTTGAGGACAGTTGTGTGCTATTATTCTGTGAATATATTAAATAAATAACCGTTACTCTGTTAGATTGGTTTTACATTTTGATCCTCACCATCCAAGTTAGAATAAATAAAAATCGAGCTACTTTTGTATGAGAAAGGTTCCTGGGAAGCCACTTCAATATGAAACGACTAATACTTTTTTTAAAGTTTTCCACATATCAAACATCGTTCGCATCGTCGAGTGGAGGCCTTTTCTTTTTAAATGTACTTGGGAATTTAAATGATAACTTTCTTAATTAAGTATGTATTATTCATATATATTTGAAATTATTTGATTTCTTTGTACATCTACATCCTTCTTCAATTTATTGCTCGGATCCATCCAAAGGTTGTCTGGAAGAGATCACTTTTAGTGATGAGGCCGCCGTCTATACTGTACTCTTAGGTTAAGAAATATTAAAGTAATTTCCTTTTTTATGTACAACTAGCTGACCCAGCGAACTTCGTACCGCCTACCATCGAGTCTTTAATTTTTTTCTCTCCGTAAAAACCATTTTCGTACTTCAAGGAATATTAAAAAAAAATCAGTTCAGCTGCTCTCGAGATTTGCGCTTACCAACACATTCAGCGATTCATTTTTATAACCTTCCTTATCCTTATAAACTCCGTATTACCGGCACTTTTTTTTCAAAATACGTTGGTATAGCGTCATATTTAAAAAAAAAAACTCATCAAGACCAAGACTCATCGCCGGTTCTCCTTATAACCTCCGTATTGCCGGCACTACTAACTGATTAAAGCTCTCAGTGGCTCTGCTTTGAGCTCGACATCTCGTTCGTGGTATAACCGTAGGAGGTTTTCTCTTTACGGCGTGACTCTTACAAGCGAGTGTCACCTTAACACAAACGCAGTGTGTTCAGGTATCCACATACTACTTGAACACACTGCGTTACTGCTACTTGTTACTGCCATTTACTAGCCTACAAGTGCTGCGATGATCCCAGAACTGAAAGCAGGGTTGTATTAAAACATAACTAGAATATTGAGTATTGAATACCCTGTGTTATGGTAACCAGGCGAGGAATTTTTTGTTTTTTTTTTTAATTATAAACGAAATGCACCTAGGATGAGGCATTTCGTACACTACAACAGACCCCAGTAGGAATCGTATCTATGACCTCCGACATGGTAATCAGATGTGATTGAATAACGAGTTTTGAAAATAATTAATATGGTTATACTATTCTTATTTTTAATGCACTAACCCGTGCTAAGGACAATTTTAAAAACCTATTTAGAGGCTAAAAATTCCACCCATGCTGGGGTTCGAACCCGCGACCTCTGGCTATCCGTGCCAGCGCTCTATCCAACTGAGCTAATGGGCGACTCACCGGCATCAGTGAAATTTCGAACCTCTTTACACTATTCTCTGTATTACGTACAGGCAGCGACATCTGGCTGACAAGTGATGCAAATTACTTCAGACAGATGTCGCTGCCTGTACGTAATATTTTACTTAATAATCCACATCACTAGTTTAATAATATTAGAATAATATCACATTGTAACTTATTTGTCCCCGCACCTATTGACTTGTGTTTTCTATTTCCTTCCTTGGTTTGCATTTGATTTGATAACTGTATGAAATGCAACCCGAGACTTTGCTAAAAACAAAAACAAACAAAAAGACAAAATGACAAAAAGTTAAAACTTAGTGTGGGAGTTCTGTGCTATGCCGTGTTATGTATATTACGCGTCTTTGGAAAACAACACTTTTTGCCGTAAACGGCAGCAGAAATCAATTAAAGTCCTGGGTTTATTTATGTTATTCAGATTTTGTAAACAAAAAGTATCATAAATAACAATAACAACTTACGTAATACAGAGAGTATTGTAAAGAGGTTCGAAATTTCACTGATTCCGGTAAGTCGCCCATTGGCTCAGTTGGGAGAGCGCTGGCACGGTAAGCCAGAGGTCGCGGGATCGAGTCCAGCATGGGTGGAATTTTTAGCCTCTAAATAGGATTTTATTATAAAACAAGTTACGATAATTTTTTCATCAGTGGCGCTAGTGGGCACCGGGTGACTCGTTAAACCGTTAGATCAAGAGGGATACCACGAGTGAAACAGCCTGAAGAAACCCCCTCCTTCCTATCCACCGTTGCCCTCTCATTATTTTTCTCATTACCTCGACACTGTCTCCAGCTTTCCTAACATTAAAGATGAGCAAGACTTAATGACTGCTCCCGTCTTAAGTAGGTCTTGATAATAGTGCCACGAGCTGGATAATGGCCTAGTTATTCCAAAGCGTTGTTGTAGAGGAAATAAGGGTTATCTGTTGCCTTGATACCGTTTTATTTGTAATCTAGCTGTAAATACTTTCACTGCTTCCAGTTTGGCGGGCTGAAGCTATTCGTGGCTGCAAGTTTACTTTTGGGACCCTACGGCCTGTGATAGTAGCTGCGCTGTAGAACACCAGTTTCTCATGATTATATTATTTTTAATGCACTAACCCGTGCTAAGGACAATTTTAAAAACCTATTTAGAGGCTAAAAATTCCACCCATGCCGGGATTCGAACCCGCGACCTCTGGCTATCCGTGCCAGCACTCTTTCCAACTGAGCTAATGGGCGACTCACCGGTGACTCATCAGTGAAATTTCGAACCTCTTTACAATATTCTCTGTATCGTCCCAATCTGAATCTGGAATCCGTCGAATCCCAGCATGGGTAGAATTTTTAGCCTCTAAACAGGTTTTTTAAAACCAGATTCTCAATTGAGAGGTCGTGGGTTCGAATCAATCATGTATGTACCAATGAGTTTGTTTTCTAAGCAACCGTCGTCTTTCTTGCTGTCCAGGATCAATTTTTAATCGTTCTCTATATCTTTGTCTTTCAGCATTTGAAAGAGGCGCCATTCCAAATCAGTTTCTTAGTTACGTGTTTTCTCTGTTTGTGAAGTAATAGTAACAAAACCACTCGCGTTAACTGTGAAGAAAATCATCGTCAGGAAACACTAGTATCTGAAGTATACCTCGGCACTTGGTAAGTAAACGCGGCTCAACTATGAAGCTAGTGAAAACCTCAGCTAGAACTAAGTAACCATACGTATGAGCCACGGTTGGTGTCAAACGTTGGCTGGAGACGAATTTTATAGGAGTAAATGTATAAATTTTTAATGATTCTATGTTTATACATATATATTGTAAACGAGTCTAATCGCGATTGTTAAGGCCCGTTTAATAGATGCATTTAACTATGATTGTCACTTTTAGCGATAAGGCCGCCGTCTGTACTCTTAGTTTAAGAAATATCTTTTTTTATGTAGAATAAAGTGTTCTCTATTCATGAATGTATAGTTATTTATTTCAGTGAACTTTCACTTCCATTTGACATTTTATTTTATTTAGTATTGTATTTATTTACAAAACCAAGCAATAGTTAATTAGTAAATTTATAGTTATAGATATAAATGATTAAAATAAACGATTTAAATTTTAAATGATTCTGTCAGGTTGTCCACTATTTGTCGTTAGAAAATAGAAAGTTTCAAAGTGAAATTTATGGTTGCCCTTCTTTCCAAATTTAGGTGGGACACACTTGCAAGGCCAAGTGGGCACCAGGTGCTTTACCACCCAAAGACTGAAGAGCGAAAGAAGGTCATATATGTAACCGTTTGATTTCAACGTTTAAGGCCTGTTTAGACTATCTTGGTGTTTGGGAGAGTGCTTTAGTAGATACATGTAAACGCTACTCGCTTTAGTATGGTTCTTGTTGGCTTTTAAATAGAATCAAAATAGAATCGGTTTCCATTTTTGGTAACAGTGACATCTGAGCGCGTCACTATCTTCTTTACTTATCTGTGCCTTAACTTAAAATGCGAGAACTTTAGGAGAGCTCATGAATTGTGTGCATTGTCCAAAATATGGCGATAAGTAAGTAGGAAAAAATCTAGCATCTATACGAGCTACTCTGGCGTGCGCTGCCAAAACTGCGCTCCCAAAACCTTTTGTACGCCATGCTACTCGAAATACTAATCCTGCGCAAGAAGTCGCGGGCACCAGCTAGTACAAAATATATTTCGAACATAAGTCGAGGCTGTTGGGTAAAGGACCCACTTAAATACTAATACTTAAAACAAATAAAAAAAAACAACTTACAGTCTCGATCCGCGTCGACGCCTCTCGACTTGGCAGCCGGCGCCGCCCGGGATGGGTGCACTGAGGTTTGGGGATCCCTAGACTTCCCGTCTATCCCCAAGAGCTCTTTCCCCAGAAAGCTACCTACCTGCAGTGCACTTTCACGACAACGCGTTTTATCACCAATTGTATGTCCACTATTTTGGGCGATCCGTCGCCCAAAACCAAAAGCATTAACACGGGACCCTTCCCTGTGTTTATCTCACACTTCACAAGAAGATACAAGCCCGGCAATCTAATTGCCACACCAATTTGGGCCAAAAAACGCTCCACACGCTTTCCAAAAAACAAGGGGTTATCCGACAGCTGTCAAGTACAGTGATGCCAAAATCACACTTCTATTCTAAACAGAGGCTCCAATTTAATCTTCATATTAGCAGGCTAAAATTTGCGCTGTCACGTATGCTATCTACTTGCTCATATAAAGACGCTTAATGTTAACCTTACGATTTCTGTCAACTAGTGGCCAACGGAACCAACTGTACAACTAAAGGATAAATTTGTTATTAAAAAATTACAAATATAACCTCTCGCCTGTATCCCTAGGCCTCTGCGTAGCCCTCTAGGATAGTCCCTGGTAGTCAATAGAAACAAATGGTACTAGAAGCAACTACCAACTAGAAATGGTAGAGTAGAGACCAGGGACTGCCACTTGCCACGATTCTGAGAGATTACCTTAGCTTCATCAACGTTAATTAATCGTTGTACGAGTATGCACGCTTCCCGGTTCTGGGTATTTTTTATCTTCCCCTTTCCCTACACATCACCTATTTGGTCGAAGGATGCCCACCTGGGACGTCCCTTGCCGGCCCTTTGACCCACATTCGCTATATATGTCGAATCTCTATCGAAATAATACAGAGGTTATTGTAAAGAGGTTCGAAATTTCGCTGATGCCGGTACTTGACCATTAGCTCAGTTGGAAGAGCGCTGGCACGGTTAGCCAGAGGTCACTAGGTTCGAGTCCCGGCATGGGTGGAATTTTTGGCCTCTAAATAGGTTTTTAAAAACTGTCGATAGAGATTATATTCTTTTTTTTTAAATTTAAAAAACGAATATAATCTTTATCGATAAATATCGGTATCTCTTATTTCTATCGACAAAAACATTTCGAAGCACAACCTACAGATACAAATAAAACATTTTTGAGTTTATCTAGGCTTAGTGTTTGTCTTGTGATATATAAATATTGATACGAGTGTGTAAGTAAATATTTGCCCAGAATTGATATTTCAATCTTGGAATATAGCAGAATAAACAGTCCCAATTTCAGGATATCCCTAAGATGAAATATGGAGCTAATATTTGCTTAACTATATCTTTTATTATACTTGCAAGTACTGAAGTTAAACAGCGTTCAATTTCGACGGTGAAATTAGGGCTTCGTCCTGAATAAACGTCCCTACTATGTATGTCAAGGCTACGACACATAGAATCCAGTGTGTACCGGATATCCTCTGCGATAAACTTCTTCTTATTATAAAAACCTATTTAGAGGCTAAAATTTCCGACCATGCCGGGACTCGAACCCGCGACCTCTGGCTCTCTTCCAACTGAGCTAATGGGCGACTTACCGGCATCAGTGAAATGTCAAACCTCTTTACAATGCTGTCTGTATTACGTTCTTTTATTACTTTTTTATATTTTTCATGCAGGCTTAAAGCATCTAAAACCATGTCCCAGGCACTGCAGCATTCCAGTGGTCCCTTCACCCATTTAATGTGAATGGAGATGCCTTTGGACGCTGTATAGATCATTTGATTACGTAGATACAGAGACCAATATTTTTTTACGTGGCCTATAAACGCCCCACTGGAGGGTACAGGCCTTATCTCAGAGAGAGGGGTACAGAAATTGAAAAAATATATATACTGACATTTCGAAAAATATCAAGTAGACACTAAAAATATCAACTCAGAAAACAAAAGTTGACGTAAAACAAAATGTAAAGAAGATACATTCCATTTCCAGTTTTGTTGATTATAGATATATACTATATTTTTTATTAAATGTACACCAAGAATCACATATGGGTGTGACTTAAACAATCTAAGGAAGGTATAGACCATACTCCACCACGATTGCTAAGTCCAGATTGGTGAAGGCTTACAAAGCTAGTGGCTGGTCTTACTGTCAGAAGTTTTTAAGCCATCCTGAGGCCTCTGACTTGGCTTAACGAATGCCATCTATCGACGGCAGCTAGCACCAACTGCTTAAAGTGCCTCGCAAAGCACGAAACCGCTCGGAAAAATGCCAATAGCGTCAGTCATAGACGGCCACCCATCCACGCACTGAACGCGCCCCATGTTGCTTAACCTTCATGATTATTTACGATCACTCAGGCAGCTGGCGCTACGAGCAATTCAACTAATGACATAGGATATTACAGTTGGGGGTCTCATTACTTAAAGTAATTTCTATCAGATAACCATAAACAATTGAAGTGTTTCACGGATCGAGGTAGTGTAGGTAGGTGTAGTGGCCACTTTCACGAACAATCGTAAATATCGATGCTCTGTCTAGTCTACATTGTTGAGTTACTTTTAATAATACTTGTTGGTATAAATTTCAGCAAACAAACAAAAGTTCGGGATTGTTAAAATTAATGTGAAAACCAATCAATTCGTATCTCCGCGTTTCGTATAACTAACATTTCCAGGTTGTTCTTACCCTCATTGGGTAACTCTCGTTTATCTATTTTCATAGAAACACTCATGTCACAGTTCAAGCACATTTTACGCCGATTTCTGATACTGTACAAGTTCTCACGCGTAAATACCAACTTGAAGTATTTTTGCGAGTCCGAAGACATGTCGGGAGTGGGGTTTAATAGAGAAATAGATAGATATCGCTCCATCTCCATGTTGTCAGCCTAGAGAATAGCACCAACCCGTACCGCACCAACGTCGTAAAAGGCGACTAAGGGACACAAACCGGCGGGTGGGCAGCAGCCCTGCAGTACAATTCCACAAATCTGCGATCCCCAACCCGCATGCCCAGCGTGGGGATTATGGGCATTAACCCCCAATGATGGCACAACCTTGTGCTATGGCGCTCATCAGGGGAGGGCTATGTCCAGCAGTGGACTAATATAGCCTGAAGAAGAAGAAGATGGCTGCATACCTATGATCCGTATCAAGCTTAGTATTCAACTCAGAGGTAATGGTTCGATTAGCGCTGGGCGCTGCAAGCAGCCTCGTTCTGGATATTTATCGTCTCGTTACGTACGTACAGGGCATAGAAATACCCAGAGTACAGAAAAATACGAACTTGTGTACCTAATTCGTTATCGGAGAAATTATTCTGATAATGTGTGGACATCTTCTTCTTAAAAACCTATTTAGAGGCTAAAAACTCCACCCATGCCGAGATTCGAACCCGCGACCTCTGGCTATCCGTGCCAGCGCTCTTTCCAACTGAGCTGATGGGCGACTCACCGGCATCAGTGAAATTTTGAACCTCTTTACAATATTCTCTGTATTACGTACAGAATCCCGGCATGGGTGGAATTTTTAGCTTCTAAATAGGTTTTTAAAATTGACCTTAGCACTGGTTAGTGCATTAAAAATAATAATAATCTTCTTCTTAGCGGCGAAAGGATTTGCCAATCACCGTTAGAGACTCGCTTGCTGTGACCGCTGATTGTGAGCAGCGCTCGTTAAAGTTAATTGGTCCTACAACGTTCTAGTCTTACCCTCCTGAGTCTTAGACCAATTAATTTCAAAAATGTCAAAACAAACTACTATTTTCTGAAAGGTTATAAAAGTGTGATGCCCGGAAAAATAATTTTAAAAATCCCTCCTCTCCCCCTCTCCATTTATCTCATGTCCTCATATGAGGACGCTAGGCGTCAGTTCTCGTATGAGGACATAAAGAGTTCATATTTTATTCTAAATTTGGGTGCGAGTAGAATAAAACACTTTATATATTGAAATCAACATCCAAAACTTTAGTTTTCAAAAGTCTTTTATTTCCTTACAGCTATAATCATAAAAATCTGAATTTTTTGCGCACGATTACATTCTTCTAATAGAAAATCGCATTGAGATCAACAAATTATCTAAACAATTCTAGATTCTAGTAATTGGTTCTCAAAAACTCTTGCCCTGCCTTCTTTGCTGGAAGATTTGTGTATCTTGAATTGTTTCAGTATCGGTTTAATTTTCTTCGTCATCCGAACTGGAATTTCCACTAGGATGAGTAGGTGGAACCAGTTCATTTTCGCTGTCTGATAAAGTTTCACCATCAGATTCATTCAGGCAATGGAAAATATAGTGTCATCTGTGAGTGCGTATTAGCATACCAAGAGTTGTGTTGAGAACGATAGTGATCATATGAGGACATAAAAAAGGCTACCCCACAAAGCCAAAATTGATGATTTGTATGAAATATTGTTTTCCAAATATACCTATATATTACTTCTAACGGTTTTGTACAAAAAACAAGTAAAATTTTATCGATTTATTTGGATAAAAAATATAAAAACTCACCGCGCGGCATGATGGCTCCTTCATCTACAGTTTTACCGTCGCCATAACAGAATTGCATAAAGAAACCATAAAAAATAATATTAATTCAGGTGTGGCAACATCTCGTCCATGCTCCAAATATCGCGAAATTCAAATATAAGTTTATGAGTTCGTTCATGATTTTTTCAAAGTCTATGTCATCGTGTGAGGTCTCAGGATCTCAAGAGGTTAGATCAGGACATAGAGGGAGGCATAATGTGGCACCAGTGGACGAATACGGGCTGATTGGCTGACCGAACGACTGACTAACCGACTAACTGACCGACTGACCGACCGACTAACTGATCGACCGACCAACTGACCGACCAAACAACTGGCCGACTGACTGACTGATTGATTTAACCTGTATAATTCCAATTAAATTCCGATTAGCAGGAAATGCGTTACATCTAAATCCTCGAGACCAAACCGGTTTAGTCGCGCGTCTACCCCAACTTCTTATCATTGCTAGAACTTTTGTAATTTACGTCTGATTTAAGTTCTATAAAAAGATTTATCATCTTGAATATATGTACCCCATACATAACTAATAATAATATGTAAACAACTACGAACCAGTAACCAATATAACTTGGAAGACGTCTACTGCTGTTTCTGTAATTATTTTTAAAGAATAGGGTAAGTTTTTTTATGAAATATAATTTCGTAAAAAAATTCTAACCCCATTATATCTTATATTCAGCTAAGAAAGCACAACAGCAAGATAAAAGTTTTCCCTAATTATCAGCTAGCGCCATTTTGCCTTTATTTCACGGCGTAAAGCGAGATCCCGCCACGCTATGGTGGTATAAAAATTTTATGCTGCTTTAGCAGCTGTACCTATACTCTTGTGAGGTAAAGGTTTGGATTTAACAGGAACGAGAGTCGCCCCGCGAACGGAAAGGCGCGCGGCCTCCCGAATCCCGTCCGTAAATCTCGTAAAAAGGATTTGCCCCTTGTACCCTGTCCCGATTTACAACCGCACCGCGGCTCGTCTATAGTTCACATATTATATAGCCGACCGGCTTTGCAGAGGAAAAATCGTGGGTATGTTCCGTAGAGCTCTATCACCATCGGAAAATTAAAATCTTACTATAGGCATGACGAAAGGTGTTTCAATGCTCTTCTTTAATGTAAGGGCACGTTTTACAAAAAAAAACTATATTTCTGTAATAAACTATAGTTTAAAGGTTAAAGAGCACAGGCCTTCTCTCAGAGAGAAAGTATGGGCTTAATTACCATGCGTGCCCACCGCAGATTAGCAATTTTAAGTACCGAGATAGTTGAACAACTTCGACACCTAGGTTTTCTTCACGTGGTTTTGCTTCACAGTTAGCTGAAGGTTAAAACTAGTTCTCTAAAATTGTTTTAAATCTGTGGGGAAACAACTCGTAGTGTAATGGCGTCGAATCTGACGTCACGCCCAGGTAAAAAAACATCGTGATCACTGATAGTCACAACAAAGCACGGGTGAAGTTTACTAAGCGTGACGTCACGTGGTGTGATGGGTGTTTCAGTCAAAATGGCTGATTGTATTCTTTTACTTTATTTGAGAAGCGCTCGTAGCCTAGGCGAACCGAGTGATTGGAATCAATCACTTGGTTAAGCAACAACAGGCGCGGTCAGGTACGGGATGGGTGAGAGTCCCGTGACTACCGCTAGTGGATTTTTTCCGAGCGCTTCCGTGCTTCGCAAGGCACGTTAAGCCGTTGGTGCTTGTTGTCATATAATGGTAGTTGTTAAGCCATGTCAGAGGCCTTATGGGCGGCTTGATAACTTCTGACAGTAAGGCCCGCCACGGTCTTACTATCCTCCACCAACCCGGACTTGGCACCCGTGGTGGAGTATGGCCTAACCTTCCTGCGATGCAGGAAGAGACCCGTGCCCCACCAGTGGGGACATACAAGGGTTGATAACGATTCTTTTATTATATTGAAAATATCGGTAATCTTTTTTTTATAAAACTACATCAGTGTTTTAAATCCTTTTAATGTGGAAGATTGTAAGACAGTGGCGGTCCTTTCCTCTCAGCAGTTACCAGGCCCCCAATGTCACATCAATGTCGCTTTAATGTCACATACTGTTCGTTAAAATTAAACTGTCCCGAAATCAAGTTTCAGTTTTGGAAGTTTCACCGGAAACACTTAAATTATATTACTGTAAGAAATTGTCAGACCATGTCAGAGGTTTTGTGGGCGGCTTGATAACTTCTGACGGTAAAGCTCGCCATTGTCTTACAATTCTCCACCAACCCCAACTTGGCCCCCGTGGTGCAGTATGGCCTAATCAATCAATTAATAGATTATCATGATATTGAAATAAAGTGATTTATGTATGTGCGATTGCGATAGTGAAAATAAACTGGTTCGTGTATGTGCGACTGTGATGATAGTGAAAAGAAACAAGTTAGTTTTTAAAAACCTATTTAGAGACAAAAAAAATCAAAAATTGTCCTCAGCACAGGTTAGTGCAACATAAAGAATATAAACTAGTTAGTGTATGTGCGATTGAAAACATAATGAAAATAAAATGGTTCGTGTTTGTGCGATTATGTTATAGTAAAAACTTTTTCGTATAATGTGCGATTGTGCTGATAGTGAAAATAAACTGGTCCGTGTATGTGCGATTGTGATGATAGTGAAAACCGAGCAGTGAAAGTTATTTGGACAAAACGGGAACCAACCGCCTGGCGTGGCCAAAGTGTTTTGAGACCGAACGCTATCTATTGATCGCGAGGGGCGTGCAGTGAAAATATGGTAGATTGGGAGATACGGTTCGATTGTTTTGGGTTTTGATAAGTTTGTACTAATAGAGCGGTCTTACCCCTGAGACGCTCACCCACTGAGCTACCACCTGAGTGTGGGAGAACAATATCGATGATAACAATGTACAATGTAAACTATTATATCTACTTTTCCATTTCATTTCAAATACCTTTATTTAATCATCAACATAGGGGCAACTAACATTTACACAGTAAATATTAATTATTCCTTAATCTAACTACCTAACATTTCACCATTATTTAAAACTATATGGAAATTTGTGGCATGAAACACAGTATTAATTTGACAGTAGGTACTTACGCTATAAAAAACCATACATAACATGCGGGCTTAGAAAAGACGCATTTGTTCATTTTACACTCAGGGTTTAAGTTAACTAATACTATCTGTATTTAATTAAGAGTTACATCACTCGTACACTGTGTGGGTAGAACAAAGAAAAATTACAAATTCGGTTAAATTATATCTACTAAATTCCCTGAGCCAAATTAATTTGAGTATGATGCTTTATAATTATAAAAAAACCTATTTAGAGGCTAAAAATTACGCCAATACCTGGACTCAAACCCGCGACCTCTGGTACGGTTAGCCAGAGATTGCTGGTTCGAGTCCCTGCATGGGCGAAATTTTTAGTCTCTAAATAGGTTTTTGAAAGTGCCCAACTTGGCAGCGCACTTGAGAGTGATCTAAGATCTAGGGGTAAGGGATCATCTTATTGAGGGGTGATTCGGTGCTAATTAACGTCACCAATGGAATTAAATCATACCTTATCTTATAATACGATTTTGCAAAAAGTTTACATACTGAAGCTCTATAGCTAATTTTCTAAGGTTAACACGAGCAGTAGACATAATTAAAACTGTTTTTATACGGATTTATGTTCGTTTATTACATTTCTTTACAATTTTCCAACGTTTCGGCACTTTTTCAGGTGCCGTGGTCCCGGATGACAAATTGTAAAAAATGTAATAAACGAGCATAAATCCGTATAAAAACAGTTTTTATTATCTCTATAGCTAAGTTAAAGATTTTTTTTTCAATTACTATATAGTACCTACTGTCAATATCCTAACAGTCTTATTTTTTATATACAAATGAAATCGTTTCTACAAAAGTACTCTAAGGACGAAGTTAAAGTCGGTTTAAAGCTAGAATTCCTCAAACAAATCGACTTGCTTTAATGAAATCGACTTTTATAGATAAGACTGTAAGCCATTAATTAATTTCCGCTATCTCTATCGTTTTTGGAAAAGATGGTTTTTGTATTTCCTACGTTATTTCCTACGATCCCGAGTGCGGGCATGTACCAATGACTTTGTTTAATTTCAAAGTTACGTACATTTGCGAATTTGTAGTCGCAATACCACACGCTAACGGTGAAGGAAAACATCGTGAGGAAACCCGCGGCTTGGTTGGCTCCACACGTATCCATCTAGTGTGAGTGAGGATACCACTGGACGCTGTATAAATCATCTCATTAATTAGATGCAAAAAGGCCAAATTATTATTATTATTACGTTATTAAAGATATAGGTTTCATAAACAGATACCACTATATCTGGTGTATAGGTATGATGGTCACTTTAAGCAAAAACGTGCTATAAAAGTTTTGGTTACGGATACGGCAACATTTTCGGATTCTATTAGATTATTTATGAATCATATATTATATACGTCCCACAGCAGGTCACAGGCTTTCTCTCAGAAAGAGAGAGCATATGTGCTGACTTACCAAGCATGCCCGCCCCCGATTGGCAATTTCAAGCGCTGAGGTAGTTGAACACCTCAGACACTCAGGTTTCCTCACATGATTTCCTAGCGAGTAGTGTTGCCACTATAACTTCACAAACGCCCATAACTTATAAAACAAAATCATTAGTACTTTCGTTTTTGAATTCGGATTCCAACCACACGACCGACCGATTAAATTACTATTTACAAAAAATCTATTTCTATTTATATCTATATCTAGGACTGAAATAAACGATCATTGACCACCGGAGCGTACTAACATTAGCCTTTCCGTTCTAGCTGAGTGCTCACTATTCATGATTGCATAACTAACATTACGTAACTGTACATAATACAGAGAGTATTGTAAAGAGGTTCGAAATTTTACTGATGCCGGTTAGTCGCCCATTAGCTCAGTTGGAAGAGCGCTGGCACGGATAACCAGATGTCGTTGGTTCGAGTCCCGGCATGGGTGTAATTTATAGCCTGTAAATAGTTTTTTTTTAAATGACTAACATTAAAAAAGCGTTGGCAGAGCGGAGAAACGTCAGCTTCCTATTATGGAGCTTGTGGGTTCAATTCCAACTAGGGGCCAAGATACAACAACAGTCCTCAGACTGGATGTGTTCCCATGTTTTAGATGTCCTTCCTTGCTTACCACCACTCAGGGCATCCTATCTATCCTAGCCAGTTTGAGACCAGGACAAGTGCTTATGAGAAGAATAGAATCCACGTTTATTAGCTTTCTTGATGTGCACAAGGTTTTAAATTAGTGTGTATGAAAACAAACAAAAACCTCGTAGGGGTGCTGCTAATTTAAGATTACATACATACATAACCTCACGCCTGTATCCCAGAGGGGTAGGCAGAGACCAGGGACAGCCACTTGCCACCTGACAAATCATCTTCGCTTCATCAACGTTCAAAGTCATTGCATGCACGCACACCGGTTCCGAATGCTTTTTATCTTCCCCTTTGCCAAGACATTTCCTATTTGGTCGATGTATGTCCGCTTAGGACGTCCCTTACCAACCCTTCCACTCACATTCGCAATATATATTTGTTTCGTCAATCTTTCTTCCTTCATCCTCTTCACATGTCCAAACCAACGCAACATTCCTTTCTCAATAATAATTCTTGTCACTACATCATCTTTCAGTCCACAACGTTAATTTAAGATTATAAACGTTATATTATAAATAAAATTCTTATTTTCTTCTTCAGGCTATATTATGTAGTCCACTGCTAGACGTAGTCCAGTCTACGAAATTCTTATTTAGCTAGCCTAATTTAATTCATAGTAAAGTTCTTACTTATTTATTTATTCTCATACACTCTCTAAAACAAGAACCATAACATTACTATAGGTTCGATAGCAACCTTTGTTGTCCCCACTGCTGGGGCACGGGTCTATTCCTGCATCGCAGAAAGGTTAGGCCATACTCCACCACGGGGGCCAAGTCCGGGTTGGTGGAGGATTGTAGGACAGTGGCCTTACTGGCAGAAGTTATTAAGCCGCCTATAAGGCCTTTGACATGGCTTAACGACTGCCATTACATGGCAGCCGTCACCATCGGCTTAACGTACCTTACGAAGCACGGAAGTGCTCAGAAAAAATGCCACTAGCGGTAGTCACGTTACGGTCACCCATCCTGCATCTGACCGCGCCTGTTGTTGCTTAACACAAGTAATTGATTCCATCACTCGGTTCGACTAGGCTTTGAGCAATTCATTAAAACATTACATTAGATTTGTGTTGTGTGGAAGTTACTTTTGTAATTTATTCTACGCAGCCTATTCCGATGACTCAGAAAAACTTTTCTCTACAACTTCATTAATCTTAATAAGAATGAAATTGTGAAAAGGCTTGAAACAGTCGAAGTTATGTCCCTAATGTAGAGCCCACAGGTTTGCCTAAATTGACATATTCCGTGTCTGTGGAATAGTTACAGAGAATAGAAGCCTAAAGTAAGATTAACGATGGACTAGCCCAAATGACGGGCAATATAACAACTCCATTTCTAGTGTTATTTGAGCAAGGGTTAGACCACACCTATGATATTATTTCTATGTTAAGGCACTCCGCCTGAAGACATTTTATTTTGTTTTATTTTATCCTACTTTATTGGTGTCTACAACAGTAATTAACAATCAATATTTCGAGAGAGCGGTGATGGCAGAGTGGTTGAACACAGGTTTCTCAACCAGGGGCTCGTGAGCTCGAATCCCGGCATGTGCCAATTACTTTGTTTTCTAAGTTATGAAAGAAAGAAGAAAGAAATTTATTTGTGAAACATGTGCATAAATAGATGTTAAATAAGATAATGTATGTGTACGTTTGTGACCGTATAGTAGAAATACTAGCTTTGGACTCGCTAAGTTGAAGAAAAACATCGTGAGGAAACTCTAGTGTCTCAGTGTTAACATACCTCAGCACTTTAATAAAATGAAATGAAAACGTCTTATTCAAAGTAGCGCAGATACTGCGACTTAATGAACGTTACAAGTCAAACTAGGTGTCCATTTCAAAAAAATAGATCATTATGGAGAAAATATGGAGAAAGCTACGTACGATTGTTATTTACAATTGCCCAACTATGAGAAGTCTCAGCTCTGATAAATAACTAAAGAATAGGCTTAAAATTGTAGATCTAGAAATTACCCTAAAGCACACATATACGAAAAATCACGAAGATTTTAACAAGCTTACAAATCCAAAGACATCGGAGGTAGACGTGCAGGTAACCAACCAACCAGAGCGAGACACGGTCGATCTATCATTTCATTCGGCTGTCAGGAATCCATTACTTGGAGGGGACGACCAACTTATTTTGGCATCGTCTGTATGCTATTCTCCAAGCCATGCTGCCCTCACATCGTTAGAAAAAGGGATTTATGCTATCGTAGATTCGACAAAATGCTTTTTTTTTTAATGTAAGTAAAGATAAGAGTATTTTATAGAGTTGTAGTCGAAGTTTCTCTGAAGGATAGGATTTGCAACGAATGCATCTGACAGAGAACCAAAGTTATCGACATTGCTCAGAGAATCGACATCTGGCTTAAGTAAATTGCATCACTTACAGCCCCGACTACTTGTCGCTGCCTGTACCTAATACAGAGAATAGTGTAAAGAGGTTCGAAATTTCACTGACGCCGTGAGTCGCCCATTGGCTCAATTGGTAGAGCGCTGGCACGGATAGCCAGAGGTTGCGGGTTCGAATCTCGGCATGGGTGAAATTTTTAGCCTCTAAATAGGTTTTTAAAAATGTGTATTAATTTATTATTCAGTCCATAAAAAAAAATTAAAAGTTTATTTTAATTAAAATAATAATAAATAACATAGGTTAATAAATAACTAACATAGATAAATAACATAGATCTGGCTATCCGTGCCAGCGCTCTAGCAATTGAGCCAATGGGCGACTCACGGCGTCAATGAAATTTACTATTCTCTGTATTACGTACCGGCAGCGACATCTGACTTAAGCAAATTGCATTACTTACAGCCCCGACTACCTACTTTGCAGTTAGGTTCGAATCCCGGCATGGGTGAAATTTTTAGCCTCTAAATAGGTTATTAAATTTGTTCCTTAGCACGGGTTAGAGCATTAAAAATAAAAATAGTGTAATAATACACATTTTGTTTAAATTCACCCGTTTTTGTTCTTTTGTTTTTTTTATGAAGCGCTCGTGGACTAGTGCAACCGAGTGATTGCAATCAATCACTTGAGTTAAGCAACAGATGGCGAGGTCAGGTGCAGCGTGACCATCCTGTGACTACCTCTACTTACATTTTTTCCGAGCGCCTGCGTGCTTGGCAAGGCACGTCAAGCCGTTGTTACCGGCTGTCAAGTAATGGCAGTCGTCAAGCCATGTCAAAGGCTTATGGGGGGCTGATAACTTCTGACAGTAAGGCCCGCCACTGTTTTACAATCCTCTACCAACCCAAACTGGACTCCCGTGGCCTTGCAATGCAGAGTCTTGCAATGCAAGAAGAGACCCATGCCCCAGCAGTGAAGACATACAAAGGGTTCATATGATGATGATGATGGTGACGATTTTTTTATAGTGTAATAAAAACAAGAGACCAGTTTTGATTTTCACTGCAAACATGTACCAATGATTTTGTTTTCTAATTATATTATTTTTAATGCAATAACCCGTGCTAAGGACAATTTTAAAAAACCTATTTAGAGGCTAAAAATTCCACCCATGCCGCATGCATGCTTGCATGCGCATGAGCGCTGGCACGGAAAGCCAGAGGTCGCGGGTTTGAATCCCGGCATGGGTGGAATTTTTAGCCTCTAAATAGGTTTTTATATTGGTTTTCTAAGTTATGTACTTTATTGTAAATAAAATACGTTAAAAGACTTAGATGTCTAAGTTTTGCCGTATAAATTTGGCGGTCTTATCGCTTAAATCGATCCATTTCATACAACCTAAGGAGAAAGATGAAGAGAGTAGGTAGGTTTTCTACTATACCACATTTTCTTGAGTACAGATTGGATGGATTAATACTCTTTACTGACCACTATACATAAAGGTATTTTGTTTGCCCAAACGTATTCCGGGATGTATCAATACCGCTAAAGAAAATTCCACCTTTGTAGCTTTGTGGCCTTAACTGATGGCGCACAAAAAGGAGGGCTAAGGTTTTTGCGAGTTAATATATGTATGTATGCATGCATGCTAGAGGTCGAAGTTTGACCGATTTCGACTAATGAAAGATTTTGGTGCCACAAGTGCCTGTTGCAATACGCAAAAAAATTGACAGACATCTGTTCCTATATTATTTTTTTATTCCACTCAATTTTGTCTGTATTGATGATTGGAATCAATAAAATAAGAAAGCAAGTCTTCACCAAGTTGTTTCATTGGTCAGCTTCATGATTCAAGATATATGAAGAATGGAATAATATAACAACAAAAATAAATTGCTGTAAATAAGGCCGCCAATAATACAGAATGTTTGTAAATATTTTATGATTATTTTCTCCTGGTGTACAATAAATAATATTCTAGTCTTTGTTGCTGTTCATGCACCTGTTATGTTATTTTGGCTTTAATTATAACTAATAAAGCGGTTTTTTGACACCCACATGAAATATGAATCAAATGTAATACAAATGAAAAGCCATGAAATCTTCAAGTACAAATATTCCAAATTTAAATTCTAACAATCTTAACCTTTAACTACTGACGTGGGGGCCTCCCAGGCCTCAAGAAAACTAAAATTGTTATTTACTCCCTTCCTCCGCGCACGGCATAAGCGTAGCTTCTAGTACCTTCGAGTTTAGTCGCGCCGAGGCGGTCAACAGCAGTGCACGTGTTTGCGCGCGCAATTTCGGTAATTAAATTCATTTTGAAATTTCTTGTGGGCCTCTTAGACCCCACCTCAGTATTTATGTTGTTAATTTTTTATTATTATTATTAGTTATTATTAATTTCTTATGTGCCATTTACTAGAAAGACTATTTAAAATTAAGATTATAAGTTAATTGGTTGATTTTTTAAATATTTTTGTGATATAAGACCTCTTGTGATTTTTGTCAAAAAATGCTAAGCGTTTTCTAAAGTTTGATATAATAGTTAATTATAAACAAATACATTATACAAAAATCATTTTATTTTATTTAAATATATCCACTTAAGCTAATTATTAAACACTAAACCCTAAAAGACCCAAAGATTTTTAAATATAAGCATATATATACACGGGCCTCTGAGGCCCCCACGTCAGTGTTTACGTGAAATTAAATCCACATCAGTAGCTAAAGGTTAAATAATCAACGAATGGCTGATTGATTTTGTGCCTTGAATCGATGATAATAGATTTCCAAGTCGTGGCTCAAAAAAAAATAAAACCCAGTATCTACTTAATCTGAATCTACTTCATCTGCTTATGTGCATAGACACATCAACAACAAACCGTCTGAGTGCGATTCGGTCTCACGAGCCGCGTTTTCTATATAAATCTGTAGGTGAGTAGGTACTTACTCGTACATATAATAAATATTTAAGGAATAAATTTTCGTAAATTATTCCGAGCTTTTCTTGATTCTCAAAGACAATTCTTTTTTATTTAATTATAAATGTGTTTTGATAGTTCTAAGTCAGCAAGAAGTATTCTTTTAATTTTATATCCCCTGAGTGTCAAAACATACGTTTTTTGCGGCATAAACAGCCATAACTTTTTTCGCATTAAAATAATTTTTTTCACAACTTCAAGAGTCTATACACTTGAGTATACATTTCAGCTTAATAGCTCTACGTCTCTATAATTTTACGCTTTTCCTTCCGACATTAAGGGTCTTGAAAGACAGACAGACGGACGGACGGACAGACGGACAATTAATTGATCCTATAAGGATCCAATATTCCTTTTGAGGTATGGACGGAACCTTAAAAAACTGCGTAATAACTCCATTTGAACTTATAAACTAAGCAGGTAAAGTCAGAGAAACCTACAAAACATCGAATAAAAATACTTGTCTGCTTGCTGATCTTAAAAAAGAGATGGCCTCGTGGCTTTCGGTAGCGTCTTTTGAGCAGTCGGGTTTTTGTTCTTACAATTACCTTTTTCATGTTTACACACGTTGGAGATTAAAATGTGACCGCGAAATAGGTCATATTGTGGGGGCTCCTTTGATCTCGTGAAATAGTTCGCGGTAGGTACTAGGAATGTTTGCTTTCGCATAGGGAAATTTGTTTCGCATAAATATGGATGAGATTCATTAATATAATTCACCACTTCAATCTCGTCCGCGGTAATCGCGGTTACTAACAAGGTTGGACTATTATTTCCAGTCAAAAGTTTGGAATGCTGCAGGCAGTTATCATAGAAAAGTACAATTTAGAGAGATAGAAAATACAACGTCATTTTTCCTGTCTGGATTAACTTTTATACACCCGCACTTTTATCTACTTAGCAGGCTAAAGAAGATTTAAGTAATAAAAATAACTTTTGAATTTTAACACATATTAAACTTTCGCGACTTGAAAACATTATTAGAATATTACCATCGGTACTTTCAAACCATCGCCATTATTATAGCCGAATTGTGCGTGAAGCGGTTGAAATTAAGAAACACAAAAAATTCAATCGGGAATGTGGTTTCGTAAACTGTCGTAAACGTAGGATCCGGTCATCAAGAAGTGTTTGAGTCGAAAAAAGTCGCATCGCTTATCATCGACATTGTCAGTGTTGTGTGTCGCAACCCTAATAGTGTTTTGTGATGGCTGATTGAGGGTAGTCTGAAACCTTGTCAGCCGAAGATGTAAGCGGGCACCAGCCATCAGTCTTTTCGTTACCACGATGACTGTAACGTCGTCGAAACGTCGAGGTAAAATAGCAATAAATTACTACGCGACTAAGCACCGAAAATATTCTTATTACTTTTGAATTATCCAGGTTCCAAACTAGGATACCTCGTGCTATGAAAACCAGGCGACGCCATTACAAGCATGAAAATACACCAGACTAAGGCTTTTTCCTCATCAGGAACCTACGACCTTCGGCATTGTAATCAGATGTGATACTGCTAGAGTAACGAGGTAGGCAATCTGACAGTTGATGTAAGTTAGACCTCTGCTGTCTTATGCACTTTGCAACCCTTTTTTACCCCTTTTGCGATGGAGCCTAAAGGACGTTATTGCGTTTGGTCCGTACGTATAAATGTATCTTAATTATTTATTAATTTAATTATTTATGTATGTGGTTTAAGTAAGTTTATATAAATGTCATTAAATTCCTAATTTCAATATATCTGTATTGCACCGACTACCCGTCTCTAATTTCTTTCATGTCTCCGTCTATGTCTACGTGCCTGGAAGAAATTGCTTTTAGTAATAAGGCCGCCATTTGTACTATATTTTTTATATAATTTCTGTTACTGTAATTTCTGTGTACAATAAAGAATATTCGATCTATCTATCTATCATCGTCATCATCACCATCATGATCAACCTATTATGTCCCCACCGAGGGGCATGGGTCTCGTTCCTGAGGAAGGTATAGGCCATACTCTACCACGGGGGCCAAGTCCGGAGGCTTGCAAGACTAGTGGCTACTCTTACCGTCAGAAGTTTTCAAGCCGCCCGCCCTAAGGCCTTTGACGTGGCTTAACGACTGCCATATATGTATATTTACGTGTAAAAATAAAATACCTTATTATACTATTTTTATTTTTAATGCACTAACCCGTGCTAAGGACAATTTTTAAAAGCTTATTTAGAGGCTAAACACCGGCTGATGCCGGTGAGTCGCCCATTAGCTCAGTTGGATAGAGCACTGGCACGGATAGCCAGAGGTCGCGGGTTCGAATCCCGGCATGGGTGAAATTTTTACCCTCTAAATAGGTTTTTAAATTTGTCCTTAGCACGGGTTAGTGCATTAAAAATAAAAATAGTACAATAGTACCCACATGGGGTACAGTGATATCGTTCCGATGTAAAACCTAACTGCAAAGTAGGTAGTCGGGGCTGTAAGTGATGCAATCTACTTCTTCAGCCAGATGTCGCTGCCTGTACGTAATACAGAGAATAGTGTAGATGTTCCAAATTTCACTGATGCCGGTGAGTCGCCCATTAGCTCAGTTAGATAGAGCGCTAGAACGGATAGCCAGAGGTCGCGGGTTCGAATCCCGGCATGGGTGGAATTTTTAGCATCTAAATAGGTTTTTTTAAAATAAAATACCTGATATACAAAATAAGTTAAATGCCTAAACAACTTTTTTTGTATGTGTTGATCACTCTTTCCTGTGGGCTAGGCCGAGTAAGCTGCCAAGATGGTATAGGCGCTGGGCAAGCCTACTTTTTTTTTAAAACTAAATGTCCCAGGCACTGCAGCGTCCTAGTGGACCCTTCATCCATCGAGTGTGATTGAAGAAACCATAGGACGCTGTAGAAATCAGTTGCAAAAGCCAAAGTTTTTTTATAACCTAATTCCATTAACATAGGTTGCTGGCTGATAATACTATGTTAAGCTAAGCATCTAATTTATATTTTTAATAACTAGGTTATGCAAACAGACAGTTATTTACATACAACGCGGCCCCGGTATTAAATATCACGTCGGAATTATACCGAAGGGAGGAAAGTTGGTACATCCCTATTAATTAGTGTTTTCACGGGAATCCCCCAGCGGGAGAGAGTGGCGGGTTATTCCTTATTTGACCCTTAAATTTAAATTCACTGGCGCTAGTTGTTTCTTCTCCTAATCCAGTGTGCTGGCAGTCGATTTATGGGTTGAAGGTTTGCGTGTGGACTTCAAGAACGTATACGTATAATATTCGAATTTATAATTTATTATTTGATAACGATTACATATGGTTGTTGGACGATATGCAGATTTTAATGAAGTGAAGTGAAGTTAGTAACAATAGGCAACTGGTGGGGATCCACCGATGACGTCGACGGATTGCTGCTAATGTCATGCTAGTCGAGTTGTGTAGAAGTTCCTAAAGCGAAGAAGAGATGGCGCTGACACTAGTGTTCTTGATTTACTTGGACAGCTTCTAAAATTATGATAATCGAAATCTATATCAATGATTTTCGTATTGCAAGTAAAGAAGGTATTTTTTTATTAATTTTAACCTTATTAATCGGAAGGAAATCAAAACCAAAAAATTCCATATAAAGTTATTAGTACCTTCTTTGTGTAGTGTGTGTGTATGTGTGTGATTGAACACGTGTGTTTAGGTTGTGCTGTTTGTATTATAATGTAGTAATTAGGATATGTAAACACTTCGGACATTAGGGTTTTCTCACGATGTTTTCCTTCATGTTTTCACGAGTTACTAATACACATTTGATACTTCTATTACAGAAACCGAAGTTATTGGTACATGCCTCAATTTGAACCCACGACCTTCCGATTAAAAAGCAGACGGTCTACCGCTCTTCTACCACCGCTATGGTGGTTAGAATAACTAAATATAGTTTAAAAACTTATTTAGAGGCTAAAAATTCCACCTACGCCGGGATTCGAACCCGCGACCTCTGGACATCCCTGCCAGCGCTCTTCCCAACTGAGCTAATGGGCGACTCCCGGAATCAGTGAAATTTCGTACCTCTTTACAATATTCTCTGTATTTCGTACAGATAATTTTTAGCTTCTAAATGGAACTTTAAATTTGTCCTTAACACGGGTTAGTGCATTAAACATACTATATCTAAATGTTATCTGTAGTTAATGAAGACAGAAAGAGCTGGATTAAATGAGTTAAAACTTCTCGGTTGAGTAAGTACAAGCCCAGAGTAGCAATGACCGGACTATTACGAAACTCGAATAGAGCAAATTTATTTGATTCGAGTTCGAGATTAAAAAAGAGTTTTGATCGTCTAATCCTTTTAGTAAGGACTACACCACAATTTAAACCGTATCTAATAATTTTAGTTACTTAAGGTGTCTAAATATAATAGTGGTTTGGAAAATGTATATAAAAAAAACTAATGAAATAAAGTAACGGTGAGATAAAATGAGCTACGACGAGCAAAGAATTAATTAATTAATATTGTGTTACCTTTTGTTATTGTTTTACTCGCTAACGGTGAAGGAACTTATCTAAAGAACTACTAAAGAAGATTGAAAAAATAATGAAAGAAGAATTCGTCAAAAAATTATGTGACGTTCCGTTCCTTACAGCGCCATCTATACGATAGGACTAGAGAAGAATTAAAACTATAAAAAAGAAATTTAAAAACCTATTTAGAGGCTAAAAATTTCACCCATGCCGGGATTCGAACCCGCAACCTCTGGCTATCCGTGCCAGCGCTCTACCAATTGAGCCAATGGGCGACTCACGGCATCAGTGAAATTTCGAACCTCTTTACACTATTCTCTGTATTACGTACAGGCAGCGACATCTGACTTAAGCAAATTGCATTACTTACAGCCCCGACTACCTACTTTGCAGTTAGGTTTAACATCGGAACGATATCACTGTACCCACATGATTATACTATTTTTATTTTTAATGCACTAACCTAAACTTCTAAATGGAACTTTAAATTTGTTCCTTAGCACGGGTTAGTGCATTAAAAATAAAAAATAGTATAAAAAAGAAGAAATTATCAAACATCAATATGACGTGACTTACAAAGCGCCATCTATACGAAGTGATGGAAAGAATAAAGAAAAATTAAAAATTTCCTTCACACCGATACTTTACACAAGAACCACAGTGCCGCAACGAATTCCCGAAGGGAGTCCGAGTCACAGCCTGTTTACAGCAAAGAGAACGTCATTTGTTTAAATCATATCGTAAACGAGATATTCTGGGGAAATATTTAGGTAGGTAATAATTATGTAGTGGTTATTAGGAGGCTCCCCCAACCCGCATGCCCAGCGTGGGGATTATGGGTATTACCCCCTAATGATGGCACAACCTTGTGCTCATTAGGGGAGGGCTATGTCCAGCAGTGGACTAATATAGCCTGAAGAACAAGAAGAAGATTAGGAGGCGTAGTGCTCTCGTGAACATTGTTTAGTAATAAAGGACTCGCTTTTCCTAAATGTAAATAAAATATTGAAATGTCGGAGGTGTTCTACTGCCTCAGCGCTCGAAATTGCCAATCGGCGGTAGGCACGCATGTTAATTAAGCCCAAACTCTCTCTCTCTCTTTCTAAGAGAAGGCACATACCATGCAATGGGATGGTTTAGGGCTATTTAAAAAAAGAAACACACAGACTTGCTTTTCCTGAATGTAACTAAGCCATTGTTTAAAATATTTTTACACGGTAGAAAGTAATAACGTTCAAAAATTAAAAAAAAAAGCCTATTTTTAGAACATTAATGTTGACAGCAAAATTAAGTTTCTTCGAAGAATCCTACAGGCACTGGTCGACTGTTGTTTTTTTTTGTTATAAAATCAGTGTTTAACACGGGTATAACTGTACCGGTAGTAAAAAGGAAATGCAGTTAATTATATAATAACTACCAGCAGTAAATAGCGAATGCAATCAAAAAATAATATTTTTGTCACAATGGCGTAGCTCTACGATAACTCCGTTTAAAAGCAATTGGAAAGATCTATCAAAGTAGGTATGTCATTCTTTTAACTTAATGTTTTTACAAGACTAGCTGAGAGCGTTCCCCTGACGACGCTGGTTTGTACATACGGCAGAATATCAATCTTTACAATGAGAGTCTGAAATCAACGCTAAAGCTCTGTGTTAAGGTTTTTACACAAACGAAAATACAAAAGTTTTTGAAACACTAGCTTCCGTTTGTACAACACAAAACAAAATTGGCAACGAAGACAGAAAATGAATTATGTTTCACAATTCCCTGAAGATATCTTGTTCTGGTATTGTTTTTTACGCTGTATTTTTCTTAGAAACCACATTATTTATTTGTTTCTTGGAAAAAACTTAAAGAAAACTTGTTATATATCGTGTATTCGAGTCAGTATTGTTTTGAGCTTACACAAACCTCCATCACTTCATAACAATTTTTGCGGATGTGCCACTTGTCAATTAATTAATTTGTTACATGCAATCAAAAGATTCACTTTGTCGCTATACTAGTCCACTGCTGGACATAGCCCTCCCCTAAAGAGCGCCACGTTGTGCTATCATAGGGGTAATGCCCATAATCCCCACGCTGGCATGCGGGTTGGGGATCGCAGTTCAGTGGAATTGTACTGAAGGGAGCGCTGCTGCCCACCCCCGGCTGAGAAGATTCACTTAATTTATATAAATTCACAACAGTGTCTATCTAACCATCCCATTAACAGAGCCGTAGTATTGTTCTAACTTATTAAAATATTGTTAATGGATACAGAAATAAATATAATATAATGTTTTATTTACTTTCCCTGCAGTAGGTACACAAAACACAACACACTTTTATAAGACATTTCCTCCAAAATACAGATGAATTAGGTATCAAGAATAACACAGAAAAAATCCCTAGGTTTCAAACGTTCTTGCTCTAAATAAAGTAATAACTGTTCCTTAAGTCTCATCAAAAAAACTCATTCCTAATTGATTTGACTAGCCCATTAATTTGGCCTCTTATTTCAGAGCCAAACAATTTAAAAATAATTGGCTCAACAAATTATACGGTACCATTTTGCCCAACCAGATTTCGTAAAACTTGGAGCGGGCAGATTAGTCTGAAAAAAAAAACGCAACAAGTTTTTATGAAAAACCTACTCCCCACGTAAATATGTAGCGGTGCCCCAACATTCTCATTTAGAAAATAGAAAATTTCATAAGAGCTCGCCGGAGTCGCAGCTAATGAGAAAGTAATGAATTTCACCACCCTCGTAAGCTCGGACTTAGACTTTGATACCTGCAGTACTAGACAAGGATGCAGGAAAGAAAGTATGGGGATTTCGGATACGCAGCTGTGTGCTGAAATTTTGGACGAAAACTTTCGTAACAACTACACATGCTTACTTAAATTCTGATTAACCTACGTGATTAATAGTATAAATATTTTAATTATGAATTTTAGAGAAAACAAAGGCCTCTTTACGTTTATAAAGTTAAATTCGAATCGAATACGCACATCCACAAAATACTATCGTACAAACCGGCTTTGGTCGTGGCGCCTACCTTAAGTTACTAATACTGCTATAAATTCTCTAATTTACGTTGGATTTTAGTTTTGTGAAAAGGTTTATCATAACATTCTTCACTAATAATTTTGCTTATAAAACTATGAAACAGTTACCAAAAAGCAGTTAGATTGTTTTTAAGTTGTAGAGTCAATAATAGTTTTCTTCAAATGTTACAACAAAGATTACTGAGACGTAAGAAGAATTTAAACTGTTTTTGTACGGATTTATGCTCGTTTATTACATTTTTACAGTTTTGCCACGTTTCGACACTTTTTCAGGTGCCGTGGTCTCGGATGACTGAGGTGACATGCGTCTTTTAGAAAGCATTAACGGTTAGTTTACTACCGTATTGTACGCCAACTGACATCTGTTAACAGTAGAATAACAGCTAATTAGTGTACGAGAAACTAGGGGAAGGTGTTTTATAGTTCTTTTTTTACAATGATTAAAAATAAGTACCTCCCTATTGTTTTTTTTATTCAAAGTAGAAAGTAGAGTACGTGACTCTGGCATAAACCCATATTAACGTCGACGCTATATCCTCCTAAGCACTGGCGTCCTAAAATAAGACATCACAAATAACTTTTTTAATTCACACCCAATGATTTAGTAGGAAACTTACTGTTCCAGGTCCGATCTTTTCCTCATCTTTATCTGGACAACATGAAGAAAAGGTTCTTCAAAATCTACGTAGTTTTAGAAGACTTGAAGTAATTAGTGTTACCTCCAGGGCTTAGGAGTAGCTACATGCATTTCTCGCCTAAATGGATCTCCCTAGTCATAAGATCTACTATTGTTGCACTCAGAAATTACATTGACGCAACATAGTCCAAAAAGTCTACCTTAGGGGAACTATTTTCTCATACATCAAGTTAAAACTGTAATTATTTTTTGCTCCCACCTACTGTTGCAGCACATCATTGCACGCGGCTCGTCACCAGCATCGCGAATCTGCAAGAAACAAAAAATTAGGTTTCATGGTTTTCCTAAAAAATTGAAAAAACATCAATTTTGCATACAATAAACACCAATTTTCTTGAGAAAACTCTTAAATCCGCCCTCAAACCCGTTTTAGCGGGCACGGTTCACTCCGGGCGATCGTCCCCTATTTTTAGAGACCATCCCCAGCCCGCTACGTGGTATAGTTTGCCTTTTATTACGGTTTTATCGATTTTTCCATAGTCCAAAAAGTCTACCTTAGGGGAACTATTTTCTCATACATCAAGTTAAAACTGTAATTATTTTTTGCTCCCACCTACTGTTGCAGCACATCATTGCACGCGGCTCGTCACCAGCATCGCGAATCTGCAAGAAGCAAAAAATGGTCGTTATCACTAGTATTTTTTTCCTCCAGGCAACCATAGTCGGAGACAATAAAAAAATCAGAGAATGGTTGTCGATGCATTTTTTTATGTATCCTATAAACGTCCCATTGCAGGGCACGGGCTTCTCTCAGAAAAAGATTATGGGCTTAATTACCACTCGTGCTCACCGCAGATTGGCAATTTCAAGCGCTGAGGTATTTAAACATCTCAGACAGTCAGGTTTCCTCACGGCGTTTTTCTTCGCCGTTAGCAAGTAGGATTGCTCCTATAACTTCATAAAATGTGCATAACTTAGAAAACAAAGTCATTGGTACGTGCTCGCACCAGTAATCAAACTTGGATCTCTTGCTTCAGAGTCCATTATTCTACCAATACTATTATGAGTAAAACAATCATAGAGCCGATTTCTGAATAGAGAAGAATTTCACTTTCTAATCTAATCTAATCTACAGTTAACTATTTACTTAGCAAAATTCTCAATTCAGGAATTGGCCCATATAGTGTTGAGTCCACTTATATTTATGCTACTCTAGTGCTTACTAGCTGGAGGGGGCCTTTGTCGACAGACATTCCAAAATTAGGGACATTTTGTAAAAAAAATTTAAAAATTAACATTAATTCAATAATGTCAGAAATACGTGTAATATTCAAATAGCTCAGTTGAAAAGAGCGCTGGCACGGATAGCCAGAGGTCGCGGGTTCGAATCCCGGCATGGGTGGAATTTTTAGCCTCTAAATAGGTTTTTAAAATTGTCCTTAGCACGAGTTACTGCAAAAAATAAAAATAATATAATATTCAAATAATTAATGTATTGTATTTAAAATTTATATTAATAATTTATCATGCATGACATTTAAATGAACTAATTATATAACAAATCGATACGTAATTATAAGAAACAATATAGTTTATGACGGTCTCGATATAATTTTGTGAATAAAAGGCTATGTCTACGACACAGCATGCACACGTTGGCCCTTCACGGCCATCGTATGAGAGTAGCAGCGACAACCCACCATTTTTTCACTGACTTTTTCTGATCGATCCGTAAGGAGCTGAGGTGCACTTAAACATTTAGCGTTTTATTTCTAATATTTTCATTAAACATTATACAGTCCACTCTCTCTCTCTATCTCTTTATTAACAACTGGCCTATCTACCTATTTTTTTATTTATTTAGCGCTAACAATTTAGTCGCTGCCTCCTCCACTGCCGGCCGCTGCCCGCTGCAAAGCTTTCATTTTCTCACATTATTGTCAGCTCATTAATGGTTGCACCCGGTTTACTCAACAAATTCCCTCCTTGGCCAGGAATTTCGCATAAAAGGGAAGTTAATTTTCACGTGGAGCCGGGCTAGCCTCTACTCGCTTTATCTGCCTGGAGATAAAAGCTACGAGCTAACATTGCTGTGCCCGAAAATAAATGTTATAAATTGACCGTTACTGGAGACTTAAACCAGAGCGTGTAACACTGAAAGTAGCAGCTCATTTAGTGGGGCATTTTTTATGCTCCGGGCGATCGAGTTACACTTTATTTCCTTCGGCAACTTAAATCGTGAGATTGTCTGGAGGAAATTGCTTTTAGCAATTGATATCAACCATGTCCCCACTGCTGGGGCACGGATCTTTTCCTGCATCGCAGCTAGGTTAGGCCATACTCCACCACGGAGGCCAAGTCCGGGTTGGTGGTGGATTGTAAGTCAGAGGCGGCCCTTACTATCAGAAGTTTATTTAACCTTCTAACGGGTTAAACGGCCACAGCTAGCATATTACATTGTTTTTGGACTTTATTTCAAAGTGGTAAAGTTAAAACTAAGAACTGGGAACTGTTATACCTTTGCCTGGAGAAGGGTTAAAGCGCGTTTTAAAATACTCTAGGTAAACTACGTGTGCTTTTTTGTTCCTAAACGTATAACGTTTTTTTTCTCCTAGACTATATAGTTATATAATAAACAGGTCAAATCGCGATTATTTATTAGGTAAAACGTAATTACCTTATTTCCCGATGTTTCGGCAGCGTTACTGTTGCCGTGGTCTCGGGTAGACTGATGTGGCGAGTACAGTCAATTATTGTGGGTAGTCACTATTAATTTTTCGCAGCTGGCCGACACACAACACTCACTACGTCAACGGACCGGTCCGGTGATAAGGCGCGTGAATTGTACTTACTTAGCAGTAGATTCCACGTACTTGAAAGCTTAAAACCATCCTCTCTGTTGAAATTCTTGTGTTTAATAATTTCAATATTATTAAACAAATATAGTAATCTCGCGAAGAACCGACAGACAACCGTTGGAGTAAACGTGTTCTTGAGTGGAGACCGCGACTCGGCAAACTTAGTGTAGGACGCCCTCCGACTAGGTGGGATGACGATCTGCGAAAAACTGCCGGCTGATGCTGGATGCGGCAAGCTGAAGACAAGGCGCTATGGCGCTCATAAGGGGAGGGCTATGTCCAGCAGTGGACTACTTAATATAGCCCGAAGAAGAAGAAGAAGAATTATTTTAATTCTTCTAGACTACTTTTACTCCTCGATTTTTATCTCGGGTAGAGCCCGTAGCAAGTGTTCTAGCCGACAAAAAGACGGCAGCTTAAACCGACGCTCATTATTAAAACTTGTTCCCTGTTGTTAGATGGCTAATTAAAATGGAGAATTGCAGTGTTCGTTAGTATGCGAGAGCTTATAAGTACATAGTGCAACTAAGAGAACCACTGAACTATCGCTAGTATCGGCTAAAATGGAGCACTTAAAGATCATCACCGTTCCAAATGATCATCATCCACCCATAATGTCCCCACAGAAGGGCACGGGTCTCTTAGGCCATACTCCACCACGGGGGCAAATTCCAGATTGGTGGAGGCTTGCAAGACTAGTGGCTGGTCTTTCTGTCAGAGGTTTTCAAGCCGCCCTAAGGCCTCTGTCTTGGATTAACGACTGCCATCTGTAGACGGCAGCCGGCACCAACTGATTAACGTGCTTTGCAAAGCACGGAACCGCTCGGAAAAATGCCACTATCGTTAGTCATAGATCGTTCAGCGCAGCGCATGGATAGATTGTCTATCCATGCGCTGAATGCGCCCTATGTTGCTTTACCTTCGTGATCGTGTAAGATCAGTCACGCAGCCGGGGTTACGCGATTCACCAAATGATCAGATGTGAAAAAATTATTTGACTTCGTCATCGTAAAAATGGCGACTGCCTCCAAGAGCGCGAGGCGTTAACTCAGATTAGATCCGGCTTTTGAGCCGTTTTCACACGTTACCACGTAGGGCTTGTTTAGAGACACGTTTGGAATAGCAGAAACGACCCAAGTGCGTTTCGGGCTACGCGCATTGTTCGACTACAAGTAATTTACAACTACATCAAAGTAGTAGGTAATTCTTAATAACTCATACCAGGCCACTCAGAAAGTTTTGCGAAAAAATGTTTTCATGTATAACTCACTGGCCACTTGTAATTGTTTTAAAAACGTCGATTATTTAAAAGTAACAATACCACTGTTTGATTTTCAAATTTCCCTCCGCATTTTTTGAGAGTCAATTCAAATTTTCGTTTCTCATTAAAAAATGGATCTGCATCGAGAACATTTTCGTGCTATGATTTTTTACGATTTTAAATGTGGCTTAAAACCTGATGAGTCATTTGATCGACTTCGAATTGCTTTTATGTATGCAGGACCTTCAAAAGCAACCATCTACCGCTGGTATAGCGAGTTGAATGAAACGCGGTCGTGTTATTTTGGGGGATGAACAAAGGAGTGTTCGTCCTATGACGGCTGTCACCGAAGAAAGTGTGCTGGCAGTAAAAAAAATAATTTAAGAAAACCTGGTCGGACTTTTCCGATATAACAACACCCGTAAGTAAATCCGGACTAAAAGTCTACAATGTTATGTGCTTTCGAAAGTTTTAGTTCAAAAATTTAAGAAAACTCAAAGAAAGAAGAAGAATAAATTCAAAGAAAGACAAATTACGTACGAAGAGATTCAGCATACATTGCAGATTGGTTCAGGAAGTGTTCACAAGATTTTGCACGAGCACCTTCGCGTAAGGAGAATAGTTTCCCCTGGGTGCCGCACAACCTCACCGAAGCTCAGAAGCAGGCCCGTGTGGATTGGTGCCATGATATGTTACAAAAATTTGATGCTGGCTCGTAACGGCGCGTTTACGACATTGTGACAGGTGACGAAGTCTGAATTTATCAATATAATTCAGAAACAAAGCGTCAGTCAACAATTTGGCAGTTTCAAAATGAACCAACACCTATACGAAAGTGAAGCGATCGGATGGTATAGGTGCTGGGCAAACCTACACCATCTATAAAACCATATTCCAGGCACTACAGCGTCGGAGTGGTCCCTTCACCCACCTAGTATGAGTAAAAGTAGATACAAAAAGGCCAATATAATGAATAATGTCCACCAAACAAGCTGGACTAACTTAAGAACCTCGTAATCAGTTATATTGCTGACTTTGGGTACCGCATGCGGTTAATAGTGGTTAATAGCAGTCAGCAGGCGACTTGTTAGTAATTTTATATTACTCGTTTCTTGATCTTTTTGTTTGAGTTGGGAGAGAACATAGAATCGGACATACAATAACTTACATACATTTAAACGAGCAAATACATTACCCTCCTATTGGGCTTCGCCAGAGTCGGTTACAAATGGAGTTTGAATGATTCTATGACTAGCTAGTTTGAAGTCGACTCTAAGTACTGAAGATCTTTAAATCCTAAGAAAACCTCTTTTTTATAGTTATTGTGTCTCTAAACAAGGCCGTACAGTAGGTAAAGCGCCGCTTTGAAGTAAGAAAACGTCGACTCGAACGAGTGCCAAACGATGATTACTTGGCTTTTTCGAGGTGTGGATTGATTTTAGTGACTGGTGTGTGCACAGAGAGAGAGCTACGTGCTAAGAATTTGTACAATTTAGAAGAAGAAAACTTATATTCTAGAAACGTGAGCAGAGACATGAACTGCTCACACATTTAGGTATGGCCAGTGATTCAATGGATACTGGGTGATTCAATGGGCACTACAATCTATTTATTCTTACTTGTCCAATTTAGTAAACAAGATTCTACCCGTAAACTGTAACTTTTTAGTCCAAAACTGGGTATAGATTATATTAGTGCATTATAGTACCATGACAGATATGTGGTTGGGTCACGTGACGTGTTTTTCATACCATTGACGCCGAGGTGGTTCGATGTATGTGCGCGCGTAGACTTAAAACGGCAACGAAATTAAATTACCTCGTTCATGCAATAGTTTGCGTCAAATATTGTAAGTAATACGCCTATGCCTATATAAAATATAAACATCTTGTAAAAAAAATTTGAAAGAAATAAAGATAATTATTATTATATTACTTTTAATGCACTAACCCGTGCTAAGGACAAAGGACATTGTCCACTTTGTATGGGCGATTTGGCCAAACGTGAACAGTCAATTGAATTAAAACTAAGTAGTAGGTTTTGTAGTATGAGTTAATAAGAACCCTATTACAGTAATTAATTTGCATCAATATACCTGCATTTTGTGTATTTTGCTGCAAGGTGTCCTATGATTTGCTTGCTTTATTTGACTACCACAAAGTAAGTCCGGTACAAAATCCGTAGTTGAGCCGGGGTCATCAATAAACGAACAATCGGGATCCATTTTTAACAAGCCAAAGTAGTAATAAAACAAACAATATTCACGAGAAGCAAAGAAACAGCAAAAACATTGAATGAATGAATCGTTTTGTTTTTTTAGCCGGTGACAATGACAATTCAAACAACTTTTTTTGTCTAGTGTTGCCATAAATAAATAGTTTACCCTCAAATCGAGATTATTTCTTTTAATCATTTTATCACACCAATAATTGAATACGACATATCTAGCAAGTATTCTAATGCCGTTGCATTAGTGTGCATTATTTTTTACCCAAATAATACTAAAACGCAATGCATTAGAAACTCCAAATTGTTTTCTGTGCAATTTGTATTCCTTAAATTGCAACACTGAAATAAAAATCAAGGCTGGTTGACAAAATAAAGACGGATTTGAGATAAAATTCTTATTAGTTTGTAACGGTTTAAAATTTCGATTGATACAACGAGATAAGCAAAAATATTCGTTTTGAAATTAATTATAATCAGGGGTTATTTCGATTTTTCTCTCAGATTCTGTCCACGTTTGGCCCAAAATGGACAATGTCCTTTAAAAACCTATCTAAATAGGTTTTTAAATTTGTCCTTAGCACGGGTAAAAATTCCACCCATGCCGGGATTCGAGCCAGAGGTCGCGGGTTCGAATCCCGACTTGGGTGGATTTTTTAGCCTCTAAATAGGTTTTTAAATAATTATTATTATTATTGTACCACAATGCATTAGCAGAATTTAGGCTCTGAGCGTCAATTCTAAAAAAATGCGCAAAATCTCTAAGCAATGTCACTCGAGAAATGGTATTCGACTCCGTTTAGAGTCTATTTTAATTGTATGACTCCGGTTATGCTCTTTCATGAACATGATCCGTCTTTGATGACGACCTCTGTGGCGTAGCGGTAGCGCGTCTGCCTACCATGCAAGAGGTCCCGGGTTCGAATCCCGGTTGGGAACAAAAAAAAGCCCAGGTCTTGGATGTTTACATGTTTGTGCTGTCATTGTTTCTGGTTCCCATGACACAGGGTATCCTAGTGTGGGGCCAGAAGCAATGTATGTGCTTGTATGTAAATGTTATGTTATGTTTTGATCGACCACGCTACAGCAAGACAGAGCATCAGCCAACTTCACGTCAACTTCACCAACATTCAGAATTACAAAATGCCACCTAGAATGGTTTGCTAAGTTTCACCAGAAATTATCAAGTCATGGTAGCGTTATGGTATTAAGTCAGACTTGTGAGTTGTGAAGGGGTAGGCAAAGGCACCAGGTACTACCACTTCCCACGATCCTGATAGATCACCCTTGCCTCACTAACGTTCATTCGCCGTTGCATGCACGTACGCCGGTTTCGGGTAGTTATGAAATGCACTATCAGATAAAGTAAAAATGACGGCTTCAAGTAACATTTTATAGTGAAATTCAATAGAATACATGAAATCAATTGTGGCATGTTTCCACGTGTCGCGGCGGTAATTTAACATGTCGATTCTGTCGTTGTATGGAACACAGATCAATTTTTTTTGTATTGAATCATAAAGTGCAAATCCTTACGATTATTTTGATATATGATACATTGAAAAATAATGAATACTTAAATTTTAAAAGCAGATTGAAGTCACCTCACGTAATAGATAGGAACTGATTTTGATTTGAAACCGAAGGTTTTTTTTTTATTCGGAGACTTGTCTATGAAATCAAGCACCAATTGAATGAATAATTTAATACAGATTATTGTAATAGCCGATTCGAGAAGTTATTTGAAAGGTTTCATTCATTAAAATCGATTTTACTGATAGTAGTCCGCGAAGTAACTATAGTTACGTGGACGTACAACGCTACTTTTTTTTATGTAGCTGTAGTTACGTAGACGTTTCAATGGTTATCTTGCCCTTTGCTAAGGCATCCCCTATTGGGCCGAATCGGCCGTCCACCTTGGTCGTCCCTTACTAGAACCTCCACCCACATTCGCTCGAAATATTTGTCAATCTTTCTTTGATCCTCTTTACGCCATGTCCAAATCAACGCCACAACTGAAACCATAAATTTAACGTTACACGATTGTGAAACTTCGTCAACGACCCACCTGTACACAAATAGCAACCGCAATCACAATTTAAATTTCAGTTTTAGCTAATGGTGATGATGTTGTGATTTGTGACTATTGAAGTACAATTAGCACGAAAGGCATCAGATTTGGTATTCGTAATTCAAAATTATACTGCCCTAAACCGCCGCGTAAATTGAAACCACTAAACACAACTAATTTAGTCCGAAACGTCAGTTAAAATAAAACTAGACACTTGCCTCAATTCCTGTTGGCAGAACGGAAACAACATTGTGTTTGAAATAAAAGTGATTAATACCAGGCCCCTGCCAAGGCATAATCCGCTTTAAACACGAGGCAACACGTCCCATAATATCCGCCTCACCGCGGCTGTGTTGATATTTGAACCGCAATTTCGCTCAAGTGTATTATACTGAGGTATATTCCCGGATCACCCAAAAGTAATGTTCAGTTTACAAACGTTTATTGAACCCGCCACGAGTTTGTTTCAAAGCACAACGATGTAAACCAGTCATTTTAGTATCGATTGATAGTTTTTAATTAGGTCTTATATGTCTCCTAGATACGTTTTTAGATGGTTCTACGAAAGTCAAAGAGTAATATACAAAACAGTAGATTGTTTACGTAGAGAGCAAACAACTATTTGTAAGGCGAGAGTGTTTTTTTGAATCCAGAGCGGAAGGAAGAATTTTTGAATAAAGTACTGTCTTGAGATTACCGAGTGATTCTGATTACACCAATCAAGTTTAAAATAGTGTTGGTTCCAACGTAGATACTTTACTTTTTATCACCTAAGAAATAATAATAAAGTGCAACTTACGAGTAAGAATAGATAAGTATGTTTTTTATATTTGTAGCACGTTTTAGCGTCTTTATCACTACTTGAAGACCCACTCATTTTTTTATTAAAGTCTAATTTAAATGTGTAAGCAATTAAGTGATTAGAATTTTTTTTATTTCACTTTTCATACCTAAATCAAAGAGCTATTTGGCCCCATAGGATGTGATAAAAATGAGTACAACGTATTCACGAGATAAATTATTTTATTATGTTTTTATTGTGGCAACATTAATTTACATTGTTATGTTGTCACTATTGTAAACTTAGTTTGTGCTTTGCCGCTCCCGCGAGCGGTTTGTCTGATTTTATAACATAGTCTTAAAAGTTTAAATCATTCACCAGCCTACAAAATACATGCCACTCAACCACAAGTGTGTGCTACACAACGCATTACAGCTTGGCAAAAAGACTAGATATTAATTTATTATGGCAACAATATTCATACTTAAGTCGCAAAAAGTGACTATTCTTCAAACAAAGTTTTGTTTTTAAATTTTTAGACTTATATTCTGTTTAATGCACTAACCCGTGCTAAGGACAAATTTTAAAACCTATTTAAAGGCTAAAACCACTTTCACCCATGCCGGGATTTGAACCCGCGACCTCTGGCTATCCGTGCCAGCGCCCTTCCAACTGACCTAATGGGCGACTCACCGGCACAGTGAAATTTCAAGCCTCTAGACTTTTTTTTAGAATTTGTAGACTTTTTTGCCAAACTACAGGTCTGACTAAATCGTTGCAAGTGGCACAACCTAGTTAACACCTAATTTACCGGGATGCAGGCACAAGGTTTATTTTTTTTCTTCGGTCCTTTAACTCCTAGAGGAGCATATACTATTAACTAAAGATTTCCACTTCTGAGGGTGGTTTGCGGCAGCTTTTAATTCAGGCCAGATCGATTTGCCATTATTTTCATAACATAACGCTCAAGTTTTCTGCTTTTATGTTTGTTAAAATCTGAAAAATCCACGCAAAACAAAAGTTGTTAAAAACACAAATGCCAAATATGTAACAATAATAAATATTTCTTACCGTTTTCCTACTATAAAACGTTACATGACTTTTTTTTTCAAGTGATCATGTTGTGTGGAAGTTACTTATTTACTTTACGAAGAACAAGAATCCTGAACGAATCGGGAGCAAACCCCCGCACGCCGGGTATGTTTATTATCTTTTAAAGGGCTGGAGGCGAGCAGGCTACACGGATGATAAATTCCACTGTGACACTGCGACGCCTCCGCACAAAATCTCTTTGACACGAATACGGTATTTGGTCGTATAAACAATCCTAAAAACTATATAAAAACCATCTCGAGAATTCTTCGGCTAAAAATGGATACATTATCAAATTTTAGCCGGCAATCAACTCTTCCAATTGAAAGAGCTGTAGAAGCCAGATATAAATTAGAAAACATCTCATAATTTGTTCGGCTAACATTAGATCAATTCTTTCAACTCACCAATTCACAGAGCCAAAAGAGCTAGATATTTGTTCGGCTAACACATTATGCTTACAGCATTAAGTTTGCCGCATTGTACGATTTTATTGTTAAAATTTAAGTGCACTAAAAGTATTAATAGTAGTAATAATAATTTGATCAACTGGTATGTTATGTTATGTTAACTCTTCCAACCCACCAATTGACAGAGCGATAAGAGCTAGATATAAATTAGGATACAAAAACTACATCAAAATACATCCAATAATGTGTTCGGCTAACATCGGATACATTCAACTATTCCAACTCACCAACTACGAGAGCCCTACGAGCTAGATATAAATTAGGACTTGGAGATTTGGAGAGTAAAGATTTTTTTAGATATTTTTAAGCCGAGATAGTTGGTGTGAATTGTTTGACGCGCAGTAGTTGTGTTTCAATATCCAGGGATAGGAAAATATATAGTTAAAAAGAACAATATGACATCATAAGAGCGGCGGTAGACCTTGTTTTCTAAGTTATGTACATTTGTAAAGTTATTGTAGTAGCATAACACTTGCTAACAGTGACGGAAAACATCGTGAGGAAACCTGAGTGGCTGAGGTGTTTAATTACCTCAGCGCTTGAAATTACCAATCCGCCGTGGGCACGCGTAGTAATCCGCTATTTGACTCTCTTTGCAAGTAAGTCTTAAATGGTTAATATCTCTTCCGTTAGACCAAAAAATATTTAAGAATATTTTTTGAGGACCTAAAAGCAACCAAAAAATATATTTTTTAAAACTTTGCTTTGCTAAACAGCTAAAAACGCGGTCAGCCATTTTTGTCTATGGTTTGGAGACCTTAAGTCTTGTAAACAAAGTTTGACAGTAAACAACTAGATATGAGTGACTTGTAAGCATAGTGAAATAACAACGACGAAACTATTGATTTCATGATTTCATCAAGTTAACATGCAAAATATAGCAATTATCATTATTGCATTGTTCGAGAATGCAAAAACATGTCAATAAAGAACCCCTGGAAGTTGTGAAATGGTTGTACCCAGTGAAATATACACACGAAAAAATTGGCTCAAACTAGCCAAAAGAGACCCAATACTTTATCGACTGAAACTCTGGTGTATCTACGTGAAGATCACTTTGATGTAAGTCCTAAAATAATCAATGTCCACTGGTTCTGGCTGAAAGATGTTTACAACCGAAAGATGCTTTCAACATGGCGGATAGCGTTTTCACCGTTCCGAATTAAAAGCGGTAAATACTTTTTTTAATTTGCGAATTTTGCAGCCATCCTACATACTTAGCAAAGTCAATATATTTCAGTTTCTTAAGTTAAATACTACAGGAAATATTCAATTATCGCGTCAAATTTGATAAGAGTCTAGTAGCGGATTAAGGCCATACCCTCTCTCCGGGAGAAGGCATATTCCCTGCAGTGGGGCGTTAATAGGCTACAAAAAAAAAATGAAATCATTATACATTACGGGTATCCTCAGATAAAAAATATGATTAAAGACAAAAACTCACTTCGCGCAAGTCTTGTCTTTGATCGTATTTCAAAGTTATTTTCTAATCTATGAACAATTCTTATGGATTCGTATTTCATGTACGTATATTTGATAACACTTCAAAGCACCCATCCGATCTTATTTATGCGAAAACAAAAGGCTCAAGTATTCGATTCACGCATTTCGTGTTCTAATTCTAACATCCAGTGCTACCCTATTTGCTTGGCAAGACGATATAGAATAATACAGATAGTTTAATGTAATGGTGTAAATGAAACAATTTGAAACTTCAGTGATGCCCGAAGTTGTCATGGCCTAGTGAAACCGAGTGATTGGAATCAATCACTTGGGTTAAGCAACAATAGGCGCGGTCAGGTGCAGGATGGGTGACCGACCCGTGACTAATGCTACTCTATTCTTATCTCATGCTTATATCCCGGAGGGGCGAGCAGAGACTAATGATTAACACGTTCAGGTTTTTCAACCCCACTGCTGGTCATAAACCGGCATATGAGCTAAAATAGTAGATTGTTAACCGAGGGTAGAAAGAATCAATTCCCGAGGTATTTAGACGGCTATAGTCCGAGTAGGAATTGATTATTTTAACCGTGTTAAACACTCTACTTTTCATTTCGAATATGAGGAAAATATATACTCATTTTTAGTATTCAAATCTTAACATAAAAGATTATTACCTATTTTTTTGAATTCCATTACTGATACATATAACAGATTAGTATCCGGCCAATATACGTAGACTTTTTAAATTTTAAATATGGAACTCACCGCGTAATTGTTGCGGCTTATTCCGCTCAAAAAAGTTATAAGCGCTAAGTTCACACTGGCTGTTTAGAAACTCACATGGCTGCAGCATTTTTTAATTAGTTTTTTTTTCATTAAACTCTTCCCAGCTGACAGTAGTTCTATTTTTAAAGTTCATAACGACCCTTATGTGGGAAGTAATTTGAATGAGTTTTTTCTATCTATGGAGGGAAGCAGCATTTTCTACCCAATAATCAGATCAAAACAACACTATTTTCCGAGTTTCCGAGTTTCTTATACTCGGATGAAAATATATGTGCCTTCTCTTTACACTTCAAGTTTACACTCACAATTATATCCTACTGTATATCTAGCTCCTACGGCTCGTGTGTTGGTGAGTTGAATCGGTGAGCCGGATACATCCCAGGTTAGCCAAGCAAACTACAAGACCGCTTTCGCAAATTTACGATGAAGTATGTTGGGGTTTGAAGGTTCTTGATGGTTAAAATGCCAGATAAGTTTAAAGGTCTACACCTCTACGATCGGTGTCTGTGTGTGTGACGTGTGTGCGTGTGTGTGTGTGAGCGATATGCGGCTGACATTGGCTTATAACACAGATACAATAAATATTTTCGGTTATTCAATATGTGTGCCATAATATTATACCTTGCTCTTAAGTTACCCATACCCACACACGACTGGAGAGTTTCTACCCAGCCCATGACCATAATCAACCACAGTTTTAAAGAGGTCTATGATCATTCCGATGTAAAGACCTAACTGCAAAGTAGGTACTCAGGGCTGCAATTGACAACATTTCATTTTTTTAGCATACGTATTTTATTGTCTTAAAGGAAACTAGATACAAAATAAAACGACCCATATTTTTTTATTTTATGAAACACGCACGTTTTCTTATATTTTATAAATTTTAAAGTTTAAAATATTTTTACCGGAAGTGACGAAACAACGAGGCTCACAATATGTTTTCTATAGCCTAATATCCTAAAAAAACATAGTTACTAACAAATGTCATTTTAGTATTGCCAGGGCCATGTTAAAAAACAGTTTCTGTATTTTTTTAACATCTGCAAATATGTTTTTCTTTTATACAATTAAATCAGCTTAGTTCAATTCATCGTCCCTTATGTATGTAGTTGTTCCTTTTTTTAAATGCACTTTGTGTTAGCGAAGCCTTTATCTGCGTTCGTAGTGTTTTTGCTGCCAGTTTGTTACTTTTGTAGCTACTTTTTCAAGGTTATTTATAATGGTAGTATAAAGTATGGTAACCCTGATACTTATGTTGTGTTTGCCTTGCGTAACGTAAACAAACTTTGTGTAGTGTTAAATTTATTTCTCTCTACTCAATTTTGTTCAATCTGTTCACGAAGCAATACTGCAGAGTCATTGGTTTCCAAGTTGTCACATCATCATCGCCCATCATTTCGTATCGAAAAATTACTAAATACACACAAAGTAATTTTTTAGGTTAGATCTTGAAATTGACTTTTTTTTTATCGTGGCACAGGCATGTTCACTGAGAGCCATGGTGTGACGTCATCAGCGTATTTTTGTGTTTTTACCATTTTCTCCGAAATGCAACCACAAAAAAAACTGAAATAAATGTTTACGTGCTTTACAAAGCCAAATCTCGAAATGGTTTTCGAATTAGACCTCCATACAATTTTGAAATGTTGTCAATTGATGCAAATTACTTCAGCCAGATGACGCTGCCTGTAAATAATGCAGAGAATATTGTAAAGAGGTTCGAAGTTTAGCTGATGCCGGCACTTGTCCATTGGCTCAGTTGGGAGAGCGCTGGTATGGTTAGCCAGAGGTCGCGGGTTCGAGTCTCGGCATGGGCGGAATAGCCTCTATATAGGGTTTTAAGATATATGTTACAGTTATAAAGAGCCGAAGTTGAAATTCGAATTAGAGTCGATCACAATGAAGCTTCTGGGCCGTCCTGTTACTGGAGGGCTCCACCTTGATATGTGTCAAGTAATTCTATGAAGGGAAGACGCTTGACGTTTTGGGCATAATTCGCTTTATATGGTAACATGTGCCGGCAGAATTGTGTAATGGCAATGGAAATGGAGTTCAGACCCCATCATGTGTCCAGAACTAGAGTGCCATTTTAAAATATCTTGTGATTTGTTACAGGAATGTCCTTTTAAAGGTAAACATCAAACGGGTCTAATCGCGATTATTTATTAGGTAAAACGTAATTACCTTATTTCCCGACGTTTCGGCAGCATTACAGTAATTGCCGTGGCCTCGGGTAGACTGAAGTGGCGAGTACAGTCAATTATTGTGGGTAGTCACTTTTGGTTTTTCGCAGATGGCCGACACACAACACTTACTACGCCCACGGACAGGTCCGGTGACCGCAAATCATTAAGAAATACTAAAAATCTGTATTATCATTAAATATATCAGTAATTATGTAACATACATACATACATACATACATACATACATACATACATACATACATACATACATACATACATACATACATACATACATACATACATACATACATACATACATACATACATACATACATACATACATACATACATACCTACATAACCTCACGCCTGTATCCCAGAAGAGTAGGCAGAGACCAGGGACTGCGACCTGCCACGATCCTGACAGAACAATTCGCTTCATCAACGTTCATAAGTCGTTGCATGCACGCACGCCGGTTCCGGGTACTTTTTATCTTCCCTTTGCTAATACATCCCCTATTTGGACGATGTATGTCCGCCTGGGACGTCCCTTATTATGATATTATAGATTACGATTAAGCTCTGCGAATTGGAGCGAAACCTGGTCGGACTTTTCCGATATAACAACACCCGTAAGTAGATTCGGACTAAAAGTCTACAATATGTCCACCCTAAATTAATACAAAGGCTACGTATTACTGCGGCATATCTTATTCCCATGGGAAAATCGACAAACCGCGGGTAGCACCGCGGGGCACAGCTAGTCATTACATAATTCCACCAACAGTCGACGGCAGACGGAAGCTATCTGCATGACAGATACATAACATGAGGTCGTTTAAAATTAAAACGCTCGCTGTGGAATTAAAATGGAGTTTGTGGGTGTAACAGCTTGCGAGGTGACACGGTCCGACGGGTTTTAAGGTTTTGGAGGCAGAAACTGCAAAGTTTCTTTTTTTTGCTTTACAGCATTTTTCCCGTCTATACTTTAAGACGTAGCGTAGGACGCCCTCCGACCAGGTGGGATGACGATCTGCGAAAAACTGCCGGCAGATGCTGGATGCGGCAAGCTGAAGACAGGACGCTATGGCGCTCATTAGAGGAGGGCTATGTCCAGCAGTGGACTACGTAATATAGCCTGAAGAAGAAAAAGAAGATTCTTTATAGGTTCACTTTTTTATTTATCAATGTTACGAGTGTGTTTGGTGTAAGCAGACTGGAATTAGTCCATTGTGAAACACATCTCAGGCCTCTAGACCTAGGCCACGTGAAACGAGGGTATGGATAGGATGCGATGCGTTGTATAAAATGCGCGCCCACGCCCCATCCATTCTGAGTGGGCTTCGTTCCCTTTAGTACATTTTGTATATAATTAAATTCAATTATTTTTATTAATTGTGAAAGCAAAATTATTAGTTAACGAACATCAAAGTTGTTAAGCGCTCGTGGCCTAGCCGAACCGAGTGATTGGAATCAATCATTCGAGTTAAGGTACAACAGGCGCGGTCAGGTACTGGATGGGTGACCTTCCCGTTACTACCACTAGTGGATTTTTTCCAAGCGCTTACAAGCTTCGCAAGGCACGTTAAGCCGTGGGTGCCAGCTGTCATGTAATGACAGTCGTTATGCCATGTCAGAGACCTTATGGGCGGCTTGATAACTTCTGACAGTAAGGCCTGCCACGGTCTTACAATTCTCCACCAACCCGGACTTGGCCCCGTGGTGAAGTATGGCCTAACCTTCCTGTGATGCAGGAAGATACCCATGACCCAGCAGTGGGGATATACAAGGGTTGATAAACAACAAAATTGAACATTGCATCTCGATCAACTTCCTTAAACAGCGCGTGAACTGTAATGAACTAACGAAAAAAAAAAAGCCGTCTACTTTTAAAATTTCGTTATTTAAGTTTTATAACATCGCATCGCAACGTAGCTTTTATACCGTCCGAAGGTTTAATTCTCATTACCGGCAACTTACAATGCCGTTAGGTTGTAAAGTAGATCCTAAGTCGTAAAGACTAAAGGCTATTGTCCAATAGACCGTGTTTATATGGAGCCGTAATGGCGATCAAGGCTTGATTAAAAAGGATATTGTTTGCGTCTTGAAGTTACTTTAGTCTTGTAACTTTAGACGTAACGTGAATGTTTTAAGGCGTTTTTGTACTGGAGAATATTATGTAAAATTTTTGTTATGGATTCACCACACATCTACCTTATTTTTTTTATAAAACTAGCTGAGCATTCAAAATATTGTTATGGTCTCAGACAAAACAAATACCTATACACAAAAATATTCATAAAAATCGTGAATGGGCCGAATCGAAAGAGTATGATTTACTCTAATTTTTAGATAAAACAATTAGCTTTTTGCCCAGATTAAGCTCGCCTATATGCAAAACTTTTAAGCAATGAAAATTTTCACAATAATAATTATCTTATTTCCCCCTATAATAATAATAATAATAATAATAATAATAGCTGCGTTAATCAGTAAAATTTCCGATGCGCCTCTGACTCCATTCATCTGGATTCATGAAATACCTATTTGAACTAAAACTTTCCTAAACATTACACATTGTAATTTTCTTCCGAACAAAAATCCTAAAAGTTAATATAGAATGGAGTTAAAAAACTGCCATCATCATTGTCAGCCCACCGCTGTCCACCCCTGGATAGGTGTACGCCTTTTCCCCAAACGCCATCTCTCTCGTTCCCTCGCCATCCGCATCCACGGAACGGGTTCTTCCACGTAGTCAAACTATTTTGTCAAACTGATTTGACCACGTGGAAAATTCGTTCCTCGTGGTCGAATTAAAGTAATGATCCTCCTGTATAAGATTCTAAATGCCAAAAAGTACAGTCAAACCATAGTCAAACTATTTAGTCAAACTGATTTAACCACGTGGAATAATCTTTCCGCATAGTCAAATTAGTAAAATGTCCTTATTCCGTACCGACCAACTAAACGAATCAACTAGTTGAACTTCCGATCGGAACTCAATAGGTGGTTTTATTCCTGTCGGACTTCTCAAATCAACCATATTAAGCTTATATAAGAGTTCCCAACGGAAACACTATGAAGTTTTATTCTTCACATGCTTACGTATCTGTTTAAATAAAAAAATTATCAACTTAACTAAACTTAAATCTTTGTGGCGAACTAAATTCAATGGCGGCCATTCACTACAAGTAAAAAAAAATCAAACATGTACTTATTGGGTTGCTTTCTCGTGGTTCTCATCTTTTGTCCCGTTAACGGGTCCACGAGTCATGGTTATCCCTCGTGGTTCCGTTAGTAAAAATGATGTCTCCTGTGTAAGAATTTTCACTGGTTTGTCGCGTTTCTCTCCTCATCTCGATACTCACTTTCCTGAATATTATTTGTTTAATTGTTACCGTTTCATTTTAGAAATGAAGTACTGGGATTGCATGAAGTCATGGGTAGATATTGTATATTTGATTAGTCCGAGTCGAGTTTCGATGTTGGAAGAAGTACTAGGCTCTCACGGAAATGTGGGAGTAAATTTTTATAAATCACAAAAAAAAATGTAATCATTTTCATAAGTCCACACTTACTGTGGTCTAACTTAGATTCTGTATAGGTAACACTTTATTATGTAGGTACAATTAGAAAAAGTGCTGGTTAAGAATCAACCTACCTACCTCAAACAATATTGTGACAGTTAATATCTGTTAAAGAATATTCTGTACTACTTACTTACTAATGTAAACTGGTGTCAATGGAAGGAACTGGCGTCTAAGACACAGGCCCGGCCTAGTTTAGACGCTAGTGTTCACAATGTATCAACAAAATATTGTAAGTACCTTATAACTGTATGCTTAGATACAACTGTAACTTTTAATGTGTGCAAATAAACTTTATTATTATTATTATTATTTTTTATAAATAGTTTATCTGTCCTAGAATTTAAAAGTATTTTTTTTAATGATTCGCGATGCTCAGTTATACTCACGCATGCCCAGCGTGGGGATTATGGGCATTACCTCATATAAAGAATAAGACTTTATAGTTGTTCCGTTGGGAACTCTTATTATAAGCTTAATATGGTTGATTTGAGTAGTTAGTCCGACAGGAATAAAACCACGTACTGAGCTCCGATCGGAACAACTAGTTGATCAGTTTAGTTGGTCGGCACGGAATAAGGGCATTTTACTAGTTAGACTATGCGGAAACATAATTCCACGTGGTCAAATCAGTTCGACAAAATAGTTTGACTATGGTTTGACTGTACTTTTTGGCATTTAGAATCTTATACAGGAAGGAACATTACTTTAATTTGACCACGAGGAACGAATTTTCCACGTGGTCAAATTAGTTTGACAAAGTAGTTTGACTACGTGGAAGAACCCCACGGAACCTCCACCGACTCAACGGCGGTCAGTGGCAGTCTATCGGGCTACTGGACTGCCACTGAACGCCGTCCTGTTCTCGGCCACCACATTCTGTGATCGCCCTGGTCCACGAACTGTTTTTATAAGTATATAATATATGACATTATTTTCCCCCTTCCTCACTGATTCTATTGGTTTATCATCAGCCCATTATGTCCCCACTGAAGGTCACGGTGTAACGGTGGAAACCTCTTTACACCATTCTTTATATTTCTTTTTCTGTCTATCATTTTCGAATATTTAAATTTGGTCACACATTTCGAAATTTCCCTCATTTTTCATCATTACAACTTTACCCATCGACTAGATTTGACTATTTACCTGCTTATCCGTTTTTGTCCAGTTTTTCTGTTCCTATTATTATTAAATAACAGTAATTATCTTCAAATAAAGCAACAATTGAAGTCGTTTCAGTTTTTATTATTTATAATACAAATAAAACATTACAACGGGTCTCTTCCTTAAGGAAGGTATAGGCCATACTCCACCTCGGGATTCCATTGGATATCAAATATCTCATTTAAGATGGCTGATTATAATACTTTTAACCATTTAAACAGATCCAAACATCAGAACAGATTCCGAAATTTTCCTTTTCCAATATTACTGACTGCAACCAAGTATGTCCCCACTGCTTGGGCACGGGTTCTTCCTAAATTGCAAGAAAGTTAGGCCATACTCCACCTTGGGAGTCAAGTCCGGGTTAGTTTAGTGGTGGTTCCAATATTGATTATTTGTTTATTATTTCTTAGTTATCTCAAGGAGAATTAAATTCTCCTTGGTTGTCTGATTATCACCTGTGGTACCTACTCACTTAGTAAATAAAAAAATATTGTAGGATTTTTGATTTACGCGCAATTCTTATAAACGAAATATTAATTATAAATGCAAAAATATCGCACACTATATATATAACACGAAGCATCCGCTTGAGACAGCACCAATTTTTCCCACAATTTCACAGCAAAAATAATAATCGTCGTGCAAATTACAACATCCTAGCAATTAGATAAATTGCATCCAAGAGACTCTTCCAACAATATGACGTATCATAATTCAGCGTACAAACCACGTAAATGTGCACCTAATTTGAAAGAAGGTAAGGGCGAAAATTATTCATACATGAGAAGTAGGTTAAGTCTTTTCGAAGCGGCGACAGAGAATCACGGGATTGCATAGTTAATACATTGAATTGCGCAAAATGAACCTTACGGTAGGTGTTAAAACTGAAACAAGCCGGCAAAAGATTAATTAGCTTAATGGGAAAATTGAAAACTATTTCACTCGGGAGTACATTAAGCCACAGACTAATGAGAAAATGGGCTTTTGTAACTGGTATTTTACTTTATAGAGTGCCAAAATCACCAAAAAAACATTGCTCCACCGTTCATGTATCCAACAACTAGTTTACATAGTATCAGAGTCAAACAATCACCTAATATGGAATCCATCTAGTATTTTTCAAGATGTGGCAGTCAAAAATTCGCCTCATTCGGCATCTATGTAATAGTTTTCAGGATGTGAAATCTAAACAATTGCCTAGTTCGTCATCCCTCTAGTAGTTAACAGGGTGTGAGAGTCAAACAATTGCCTAGTTTGGCATCCAGCTAGTAGTTTAATGGATGTGGGAGTCAAACAACTGTCTAGTTCGGCATCCAATTAGTAGGTAACAGGATGTGGGAGTCAAACAACTGTCTAGTTTGGCATCCAAATAGTAGATATCTGAGTGCTTAGTGCGAGTTTTTTAACTACTCGATCGCGTTAACGTAAACTCATATTTATATGGCATCGAGGAAGCGCCACCTAGCCACCTAGCAAAACACGAATCAACGCGAGTGCGAGTTGTACTGTGACAGCGTGTTGCCAGTTTGAACGGTTAACTTACTCATACTCACTACTCAATGCTCGATTAACGCGGAAGTAAAGTTATTCGATTGGATCTGTCAAACTCGCACTAAGCACTCAGGGTGTGGGAGTAAAACAATTGCCTAGTTCCGCATCCAGCTAGTAGTTTTCAGGATTTGGGAGTCAAACAACTGTCTAATTTGCCATCCCACTAGTAGATTTCAGGATGTGGCGGTAAAACAATTGCCCTGTTCGGCATCCAATTAGTACTTTATAGGATGTGTGAGTCAAACAATTGCCTAGCTCGGCATCTAGCTAGTAGTTTACAAAATGTGGGAGTCAAACAATTGTCTAGTTCGACATCCAACTAGTAGTTTACAGGATGTGGGAGTCAAACAACTGTCTAATTTGCCATCCCACTAGTAGATTTCAGGATGTGGCGGTCAAACAATTGCCCTGTTCGGCATCCAATTAGTACTTTATAGGATGTGTGAGTCAAACAATTGCCTAGCTCGGCATCTAGCTAGTAGTTTACAAAATGTGGGAGTCAAACAATTGTCTAGTTCGACATCCAACTAGTAGTTTACAGGATGTGGGAGTCAAACAACTGTCTAGTTTGGCATCCAACTTGTAGATTTCAGGATGTGGCGGTCAAACAGTTGCCCTGTTCGGCATCCAACTAGTACTTTATAGGATGTGTGAGTCAAACAAATGCCTAGTTCGGCATCTAGCTAGTAGTTTACAGGATGTGCGAGTCAAACAACTGTCTAGTTCGACATCCAAAGCAGTTTACAGGATGTAGCAGTCAAACAATTGATAGATAGGTAGATAAATCATTTATTTACATAATTCATTTACATATTACAATTGCCTAGTTCGGCATTTAACTAGTAGTTTACAAGATGTGGGAGTGTAATACTTGCCTAGCATGCCAATCACTGATGCATCATCTAACGTCTAAGGTAGTTTTAATTGTAATTATGCTTTAAAAATTATAACATAAACATTGATTAACGAGAATCAAACGAAAAAATAGAAAAATAATAATTACAGAGTGGCTGGGCTACAATAATAGGGAATTAACCTAGGATAACCTATAAGGTAAACTACCAAACCGTTGTATATAAAAAAAATGTCAGTATCGTTAGCGTGCCCAGAACAATAAAGCATTTCAACCATCTCACTGTTACGCGATTGTACACAACCAATACGCAGGGGGGGCATTTTCATTACTTACCATTGCATTCATTTAACACTCCAGCCGACAAACGCTCCAACACCATGCCCCTTCGGAATTTAATTGAAAAATATTCCCAAACAGTCGGCGAAAGAACAGAGATCGACAAAATCATGAATCTACCTTTATTAGTGCAAAGATTTTTTGGCCACCAAGTGCTGGACCCAAACTGGACTTGGCGTGGATTCTATCAATACCAACTGCTCCTGATTGCGCTTTCCATTTACATTCTACTTGGCACCCTGAAAGTCATCAACGAACCTGACGGAGACTTCCGACTGATTACCGAAGGATACTACACGATAATTATGATTATAATCTGCCCGATAAAACTATCGCTATTCATTATCAACAGAGAGCTACTTCAAGATCTTTATGTGATGGTCAAAGTGACCATTAGCGAGGTGATACGATCGGAGTCCAACGAAAGGCTCGCCGAAGTGTTGAATAAGATTAAAAAATCTGTCTACTCTTTATTCGTGTTGATTATAATACCATTAATGGTTTACGAGTCCGTTAGCTTGTGGAATTATGTGAACGGAAATCGTAAATGGCTGTCACGATCGACAGACTCGCTTCTACCTATGACTACACCTTACTATGAAGTCACTTGGTTTTTGCAAAACATGTACTACATCGAGATATGCGCTTTGCTGACCGGGATAGATATGTGGTTCATCTTCTTCATGGCATTTTTTCGTTATGCCTCAGACAGTGTTATAAAGATTTTAGATGTTCGAGGACGAGACAAAGAAGAAAGTCTTGAGGATTATGAAATAAGACTCGACCGCACTCTGAAGGAATTCTACGAGAGTCATGTTAAGCTTGTAAAGTGAGTATTAAAAAGAATAACAATTCATCACATTCATTACAGTACACGAAGCGCTCGTGGCCTAGTCGAACCAAATGGTTGGAATCAATCACTTGAGTTAAGCAACCGCAGGAGCGGTCGGTGCAGGATGGGTGACCAGTCCGTGACTTTCGTGCTTGGCAAGGCGCGATAAACCGTTGGTGCCGGTTGTCATGTAATGGCAGTCGTTAAACCATTACAGTACAGACAGTAAGGCCAGCCACTGTCCTACAATCCTCCACCAACCCGGACTTGGCCCCCGTGGTGGAGTATGGCACGAGACCCGTGCCCCAGCACTGGGAACATACAAGGTTTGATACGATTAACACCATATGTGTATCTTTTTTATAGTACCTTTTGTATTTATTAATAGTAGATTATGCATTAAGGGAATAAAACCATGTATTACGTCATGGGCGGTATGTTGAACCCTGAGCGGAGCGAAGGACTCCGAGGTAACTCCCGAGCGCAGCGAGGGAGTTAAATTTTAACTCCTGAGCGAAGCGAGGGAGTTATGTAGAGTCCTGAGTGAAGCCAGGGGTTCATACCGCCCGAGACTAAGACATGTTTTATTCCAGAGGTGAATACTCTACTTTTCACACCATCTGGGAGACAATAAAAAGATAAATTGAATATAACTTTTAAATTCGTATTTGCAATTCGCGCCTTTTTTTTCTTTTTTTTATTGGTGTTTCGCGCGGTCACACGACACAGTAGTTCAGAAAAAAAATAAAAAAGGGGTGAGTTTCGAACAACAATTCGAATTTTTTTTATTTATTTTATTTATTTATTAATCATTTATTTACACTTACACACACACGCAATAAAAACAATATTAAGAAGACTATACGTACAAGACAAGAAAAGCAACAACAATCCGATACACAATGAAACAGAGACATAGAGCATTTTCCAATGTGAGTACTGTGGGTGTGGCAAGTGCAAAAGGGCTCTGACTCAGCATAAGCTGGAGATATGATACTCCAGCGCTGGTCTTCCGTCAGTACCCGTGAGGCGGCATGCAGGCCTCGGAGAGATACCTAGTACGAACCTGAACAAATCGTAAATAAGATTAAGCAAATAAATAAATAAGAGACAGTGAGTTATTTACTATAAGTAGCGAGTCAAACTTTGAGTTAACAAAGTGGAATGCTGGATAATGTAAGATGAATGTCAGGTATGGTAATTGCATGAATTGTAAAAAGATAATTAGGATAGAATAATTGATAGGGCAATGTCAGTTGCGATAGTTGCATACATTGTGAATAGATTAATAAAGTAGAAACATTGTAAATTGTATATTGATGTCAACTATTTTAATTTAAATAAATGTATCATAAGTATGTATATGAATACATATAGGTATGTATATAAAGTCACAGCGAAAGTATGATTTGGCCGTAACTACATAATTAATTAATTTCGAATTGCAATGCGGGGCTTCTTCATAGTTTTCATGCGAATTTTGACATTCTAAATTCAAATCACTTTATTCCCTAGGGAAATTCTTCATTATTATTGCCCTCGAGAGACAAGGCTATGCTTTACGATGATATTTGACGGTACGTAATAAGGCATTGTCGAGCAGGAGGTGTGAAAAATAGGTTATCATCAGACTCCAATCTCGCACTCGCATGATTTTAAAGACAGACGGGTGTGTAAAATGTTAGGAGTGCGTGCTTGCCGTTTTAATTCGTAACTTTTTAAATAATCTGCCTTTGAGAATAATAATGATTTTCTTTTATTATTTTCAAGGTCAAAATTATGTAGATTAAAAAATGCTCTAAAGCTGAAAAAGTAAAAAAACGAAAACCCATCAAGTGATGTGGGCTTTAGAGCGTTACAGATAAATATACATACATACAAGTACATACACAGTACATACATACTCTCGAAAAAGGTTTTCTGTCATAGTCGAGTAAAAAAAATATAAAATTTTAATAGTTTTTAAAATTGTCCTTAGCACGGGTTAGTGCAACAAAAATAATATCATCATGTGGGTACAGCGATATCATTCCGATGTAAAACCTAACTGCAAAGTAGGTACTCGGGGCTGCAAGTGATGCAAATAACTTCAGTCAGATCAGTCAAATAACTTGAAAAATTTCACTAATGCCGGTACTTGTCCATTAGCTCAGTTGAGAGAGCGCTGGCACGGTAAGCCAGAGATCGCGGATTCAAATACCGGCACGGGTGGAAGTTTTAGCCTGTAAATACATTTTAAAATACCTAATTAACTGCAAGAGCGGTCTCTCTTTTTATTCTTTTTGAAAATATTTGTGAAGACGTCTTTCTAAAAGTGATCCGACGACGAGGAGTTCATGTTATGGGATTTCTGCGACGTTGGGGGCGAATGTGGCTCACGAAACCCAGCTTGGTTTAAAAAATCCCATTAAAACGACGACAGTACAATTCGCCACGATCGTTGTACGTGTATTTGTAAATGTGTTTCGGAAGAGCTTTGCGGTGTTGGCGTTTGGAGTCCAGAGTCTCGAGCCGGGCTTCCTCGAACTCTTTCACTTGGTAGAACGCCACACGCTTTTGCGCGATATCTTCTCAAGTTTCAGGCGGGATATACTACCTCTTTTCTCTCTATTCTGTTTTCTAGGTACCTGAAAAAATTGGGGAAAATGTACAAATGGCTGGCCCTACTCCCATTGGTTAACGCTGCCATGTCAATATGCATTGTTTTACTTGTGCTGAGTGAGGTAAGACTTTAATCGAAGGAATTTTAAGAATTTTTGTCACCCTCCGAATAATCCTGGCGGAAGCATTATTCGGAAGGTGGTAGAAAACATTATGAAAATAATTTGCATTTTTAGGATCCGTACCTCAAACATAATTGATTCAGCAAACAGAATTGATATCTATAGAAATAAAATTCAAAGTCCTGGCTGACTGACTCCCTTATCATCGCCAAGCCCGAGCCGTTGTACATAGGAAGCTGAAATTTTGCACAGAGGATCTGTATAATATGATGTTGACAAGGAATAAGACAGGATTTTTTAAAATTAAAACCCTAAGGGGGCGTAAAGGGTTGCCAAAATTTATATAGGAGGAATAAAGAACTCTTCAACACAATTGTTTGAACATATGTTACGCCGTTTGTTTAAATTTAGCCCTTAAGGGAGTGAATGGGGTTACAACATTTTGTAGCTACTAAAATTCACACGGACGGAGTTGCGGGCAAAAACTAGTCATAAATGACAGTTAAATGTAAAAACTAACGCATAATCTTCATTTTCTAGGAGTTGAACCCGGAATTCGCGACCAACCTTCTGCCTATATTAGGCGAAGTCTTCGCCTACAGTTGGTTCGGTGAAGAGGTGAAAGTAAAGGTGGAGTTTAATCTTTTCTTATAACCTATAAAGCCCGCTGCATACGCATCTCCGTGTGTGCTGATATAATATGAATTATATCATTATATCAACCCTAGTATGTCCCCACTGCTGGGGCACGGGTGCATCGTTACACACCTTCCTGCATCGCAGGAAGGTGTGTAACGAGCCTAATATCTAATCATTTGCCGATACTTTTTAGAAGTTTTAAATAAAACTGTGTTGTTTCTAGTACGTTTATTGCATCGATATATCAGGGATATCGTATATTTTTCAATAAAATTATTTTTTAGTATTTGTTAATGATTTGCGATACTCATATACAGTTATTTATTAAACGGGTCTAATCGCGATTATTCATTACCCAAGCCGTCTGCCCTAGACGGCTCGGCAACTGTAAGGCTTCCGAAACGTCGGGAAATAAGGTAATTACGGTTTACCTAATAAATAATCGGGATTAGATCCATTAATATATATATATATATTGTTTGTTGGTTATTACATACTCTCTTTTACTCAAATTTTGTTCTGTTTCAAATGGCACGCGTTTTTTTCTATCAAAACAGTAAAACAAATTTATATTTTTTTTTTCCTTTGAATGCTAAACTCAAACTGTGGACATTATGTGCAACACAATTTGCGATTTTGATTGTATTTTTGGAAAAAATTTCTAACAAAATGTATATTTTACTGCCGGAATTCAAGGCCCGCGACAAGCCGTGACGAACACGCAGTTGACAAGGGACACCACTGCCACCATTGCACATGCCAAAAAGATTGATCACCTATCAGCTCTGAAATTGCTTTATAATTATGTATTATACCTGCAGAACGGGGTAAAAAAGTATTTTAGTCCCTAAAAAAATATAATTCATATTTTTTATTTACAAAACCCTTGACAACAGTCAATCACAACACTAACCGGCAGTTAACCGGTACGCTGGGTTTTTTATTGGTACGTGTACTGAGTCTGTTACTTCGTATTTAGTATCAACTAACAAATTGGAATACTACAGATTGAAATCCACCAATCCAAAAACGTATTTCTTTATTCAAAGTGCAAAGTAGAGTCTATGACTGGTTAATATAGCCCATTTGAACCTCGACGTCCTTACCGTTCCTTGCCGTTCCGGTTCGGGTAGCTATATGCACGTCTCGCCTAAAATGGATCCTTTTATTCCCTAGTCATACAATCTGCAATTTCTGTCGCGTATTCGTTGAAAGGGCGAAGGTTAGGTGTCTAGGGTTAATTCAACGCATATTTCAGGTTTCTTTACGCATAACAATTTTGTATAAGAAAATTTCATCATAAACTTGTCTAGACTATTGTTGCCTATGCTTTGTATTCAGTCAGGGCACCCGTTTTTCCCACACAATTGGCTCGAAAAATGTTGATAAAAAAAATACTGTCTATGATTTGAAATTCTTCTGTTTAGGCGTGTATTGGGTTAATATTTTCCAACTGGGTGTAATAGCTGCCGTATACACTCGCCCAAAAGCCTCAGAGTTTATAATTCATAGACATTGCAAAGATTTACGTCTTTCCCTTACCCACAGAATATCTATTTAAACTGCCTCTGAGGAGTGTTTTAGAGGAATAGTTTTGTTTATAAATAAAATCGTTTTTATGTAGCCTATAAGCGTCCCACTGTGGGGCACAGGCTTGCTCTCAGAGAAAGAGTGTGGGCTAAATTACTACGCATGCCCACCTCGGATTGGCAATTACACCGAAATAATTGCAATGTAAGATAAGCTCTGGCTGTCAGGCATAGGAGTACAGTCGCATTTAAAATATGAATGGAAAGGAAAAAACAAAATAAATCAAAACCCGACACCAAATTAAACTACTTTTTAATGCACTTTTTATGTTCAAAATACTAGTACGGAGTAGACGCGTAACGTTCAGTCTTCTTGTGGCTCGGAGCATACGAATAGCTAACGCTACGAAAAATTTTTAAACAGTTTTTTAAACGAAAGCGCTACTGTCGGAATTTTCAAAAAACTTCATTACGAAGAAATGTTTGGTATACGATACTGGATAAGTAGAGCAGCATTAAAACGGTTACAACTATAAATAGTTATCTTAAGAAGAAGAAGAAAAAAACAAAGAATTTATATTGTATTTATTGTTTCATCAAGACACAGATTAAACATGCTCCGTACAATATCCCATAAAATCTCCGTCAACAACACAAAAAAATGAACAAGAATTATTTTGCACACACAAAACGAAATGACTAAACAGAAAAATTCTTGACTTACTCGTAGCAATAAATATTTTTCTCCTTCAAAAACATAAATTAAAGAAACTTAAATAAACCTTTTCAGATGTACAACATTAATATAGCCCTGCTGAACTTCGACTGGACCAGCTTGAATCGAAAGCATATGAAGAACTATTACATAATAGTGTGCTACATGCAGAAGAATTTCGGTATCAAAATCGCTATCGGTCACGATTTATCGATGATCACTATGACTCATGTAAGTTGTAGTTATCACCTCGGCAGGAAGAAGACAGGTGTACCGGGGCAGTAAGAGAGTGGCAGCCGAGAACCGGGAGATAGTCAGACCAACGGCCCAATTGTTGGACAAAGTCAGTGGTAAAGTGGGCAGGAGGGTAACACCTGAGAATGGCGAGAGATCACCTATCCTTCTCGGATACAGGCGTAACTTTATAATATGTTTTAACACGATAACTTTTTAACAAGGATTAAACAAACAGTCCACATAAAACGACCTCTGTGGCACAGCGGTAGCGCATCTGCTTGCCATGCTAGAGGTCCCGGGTTCGATCCCGGCTGGGGACAAAAAACCCCAGGTCCATGTTTGTGATGTCGCTGTTTCTGGTACCCACGACACAGGGTATCCTAGTGTGGAGCCAGAAGCATTGTATGTGCCAGTATGTAAATGTTATTGTTATAAATCCAGGCCACGAATAAACACTAAAGCACTTACCTAATTAACACGAATAAAAGTTTGTAACTAATCTAATGGAAATAAATTATGCATTTTCAGGTCCTGAAAACCAGTTACCAGACTTTCACGGTTCTACAGTCTTTGAATTAAATATATTTTGTCTTTTTAGAAGCCGCTGTAACAAACACTTTCAAAAGCTGTTTGTTTTGTTTTAAATTTACACTGACGTCTATTTTTCATTTATATTATTCTTTCCGAGAACTTTCCACCAAGTATTCGGCAAGTAGCCACTTGGAACCCTCCGCTCCTTAAATATGGCTCCAGATAGATTAAGAAGAGACAATGATGGTTTAAAGCGCTCGTGATCTACGGAAGCGCTCGTGGCCTAGGCGAACCGAGTGATTGGAATCAATCACTCGGTTAAACAACAACAGGCACGGTCAGGTACGGGATAGGTGAGCGTCCCGTGACTACCGCTAGTGGCATTTTTCCGCGCGCTTCCGTGCTTAGCAAGGCACGCTAAGCCGTTGGTGCCGGCTGTCATATAATGGCAGTCGTTAAGCCATGTCAGAGGCCTTATGGGCGGCTTGATAACTTCTGACAGTGAGGCCCGCCACTGTCTCACAATCCTCCACCAACCCGGACTTGGCCCCCGTGGTGGAGTATGGCCTAACCATCCTTCGGTGCAGGAAGAGACCCATGCCCCAGCAGTGGGGACATAAAAGGGTTAATAACGAATGATGATTTGACTTGGCAAAGTTTGACTGGTTTTGATGAAAAATAGACGTGACTGAAATAGTTTCAAGCATAATAATTAGGTAGTTGCAAATTTAACTTTCACAGGGTCAGTTTTTTAATTGACAATTTCCTTAAGTAAATAAATTCTTAAGTATAGTGCTGTCTCTTCGGTTTTCTTAGCAAAGGCCGTGACAAAACGTTACTTAATGGAAATTTCTCAATTTAGCAACTGGCCCACAGCATACTGAAGTAAATCGAATTCTCACAATATTAATGAACTACACCGAACTTGCTGTGCTAATTATTAGTACGAGTATATGCAGAAGTCACGTTGCGAGAAAGAGAGACAAGAAACAAACGCACTCACTATACTCGTAATACACGCTGAAATCTTAATGGTTTGAAGGCCGTGGCTGCTTAGTTAGTAATTAAACCTGTAATTTATAGAGGCTATTACTCTTAAACGTAATTAATAATAAATCTGGCAATATTAAGAAATTGTACCCACTAGCTGTGCTACGCGTTTGCATAGTCTTAGTAAACTTGGACCGAGTGACCTTTTAGTGATGCGCGTTTTCACGATCTTAATAGTCTTGGACCGAGTCTGCTAAGATACAGTACTACAAATCATAAAAGTCCCTTCGGGAATCCTCGTTCGCGCAGACTTTAACCGTTGATCATGAAAATCATCTTTAACCGTGAAAACGCGTCTTTACGCTTATATCGATTAAATTAACGGCCTCGGTGGCGCAGCGGTTTAGCACGCTGACTGTAAAACGGAAGGTCTCGGGTTAGATCCCCGGCCGGGTCAAACTATAGGAAACGAACTTTTCTAGTTTGTCTCGGGTCTTGGATGTTGTCTATGTATTTATTGTAATCTATTGTCTAGTTAGCACCTATAACACGAGTCATTTAGTTGTACTTAGTATAGGGCTAACGAGATCTGTGCATTTGAGTCCACTTGAAATTGAACAGTTTTGTAAATTGTGTAGTCTGTAGGATCGTTTGTAAGACGCTTGGGTTGTATTTATAACGATGATTTAGAGCACAACTTATAGGAAGTCTAAATAGTCTAATAAAAGTTATAATTGAAATATTCTAGGTTAAATGGAAGAGTCTATGCTAAGGCGAAATGATCGACAGATGATCTCTCTAAACACTCTTCAGAGGTAGCTTAATGTATCCTTTTAAACCGTCTCTGAGTAGTCCTTAGAGATATCGTGGATTAATAAACACAAACGTAAGCCTTAATAATTATGTCTAAGATTTCCTGAAATAAATCTCTTTAGAAATAAGCTCACCTTTGTACGTGTTATGTACAGTCTGTTAGCTTTTAGAATACACCTCGGCTACTATCGGATAGACCTTACCTTATTGCAATAAGGTAAGTTTTATTTTGTATTGTTATTTATAAATTTACATAACTTTAAAAAACCTATTTTACATAACTTTTCAAAATAGCGTAGACAAGTTTTATACAGAGCAGGAAGTAGTATTACACTCGTGTGCTTTTGGCGAAAACCCAAGCCTACTCTAGAACCCGAGGTATATTCTAAAAACTAACAGACTGTAATGTCCGTTAGATGTTTTGTGGCTTTACTGAAATAAAGTTTAATAATAATAATAATAGCAATATATAAATTCTATCTCTTCACTTCTCAAGGAGATCAAATTATTTAAATGAATTCGCACCTTATTTCGTTGAATGTAATCTCGTCCTGAAATAAAAACGCCTTTCCTCTTAATATTGAGTTTTTATCGCTCAAAAATTTCCGACAGGTGAAAATTTCTCCACTGTCTCTTTGAACTTTGTTTATTCTTTTTAAATACATCAAGATGAGTGAACATTTCCTAAAATATTGAGCGGCACTTTTGTCAAGGCAAACTCGACCTAGACACGCTAAACATATGAGTCTACCTTAAATCAGCTTAAGCTCAAGTTAAGACATTTCATCCTTACGGGCGAACACCTAAGCATATTTAAAGAAGCGTTCTGATTAAAAAAAATCGTATTTGCTTGGAAAATGAAATGTATTTCAATCTAGGTTTACTTCTGCTTACACAGTTATTCCCTTTGATTCAAGCGTCCGGACAAACACTTAATCAGAAGCAATGTTGCTATACATTACTAACAACGTCGCCGCAATAAGAGAAATACAATGATTTTTCTAAGAGCAAAAAGTGGTTTACTATGTTCTGGCACAATAAAAATATGAATGTTATTATGAAGTTCAGACCAGACCAACTATCTTATCTACGGAGTATTTGGTGTAGGTGTGGCGAGCACAAGTCAAGTCTGCGCGCGCACTACAAACTCCAACATTCCTGCATCGCGCAATCAAAGTGTTTCAATGACAAACCATAAATATAACTTCCGACTAACAGTAGTTGGACCGGCCGTCACCAGGCATACGATCTGCCTGGTGGGAAATTTTCCTTTAGGGCGCGTGTCGACGAGACGGTTTCTGCCCGGCATGGCGCCGGCCCGGCCAGGCACGGCTCCGGACCGGACCGGCACTAGCACCGGTAGCGCCGGTTTCATGTGCACACTTGTATGGAGCTTTATACATAACTGGTATCGGCTCGACGCCGGGCCGGCGCCATGCCGGGCAGAAACCGTCTCGTCGACACGCGCCCTTATAGTGGAAGAGCACGATTACCCACTCTTCCCTATATAGGCATTGAGTACCTCTAATACAGACGTCCCACTGCAGGGCACAGGCCTTCTCTCAGAGAGAGAGGCTGGGCGCATGCTGAGACGCGGGCGACGCAGCACAGCGCAGCGCAGGACAGCGCAGATTTTGTAAAGCATAGAACGTCATTGAGCTATGTACGCTGCGGCGCAGGCACGTGCGACGCAGACATATGTCTGCCCTGCTCTGCGTCTCGTTGTAGTGCCGGCACAGACGCGTGCACGTCGAGGCGTGTTTACTAGCAATTTTGTTGCAATGAGAGAACATTTAATTGAATTGGTTCGTTTAGAACCTTGTTTGTGTGATATAAATCATCTAGACTATTCAAAAAAGACATTGAAAGAGTTATTATGGGTGAGAATTGCCAAGGAATGGAGCGAATAGTTGCGTCGCAGCATGCAGAGGGGGCTATGTCTGTCTCAACTGCTCTGCCCTGTACTGAACTGTGCTGCGCTGTGCTGTGTCGCCTGCGTCTCAGCATGCGCCCAGCCAGAGTATCTGCATAATCGATACGCGTGACCCCAGCGTATTAGCCATTTCATGTGTCAAGGTTTGTGAACACCTCAGGGTTTCCTCACGATGTTTTCGAGTCGTATTGGTACTATTAACTTCACAAATGACATGCCTGGATTCAAACCCACGACCTCCTGAATGAGAAGCCGACGTACTACCACCGCTCAACAAGTGTAGTCTATAAATGTCCCGCTGCAGGGCACAGGCCTACTCTCAGAGAGAGAGAGCTTACTTGGTCACTTGTGAGTGGTCACAATCCGCTGTGCACATGAGTGCTCCACTGCGGATTGGCAATTTAAAGGGCTGAAACCACCACTTAAAACTTGCTACCACTCGCTAGCTTCGAGGGAAAACATCGTGAGGAAACCTGACTGTCTGAGGTTTTCAAATATTATCTCTGTAAATCAGTGTACAATAAAGAGTTATCAATCGTCTACCTTCCTATACTACTGATATCCAGCCAGCTAAGAGAGGTTGCAATGGTTTCAGAAACAAGCATTTTGCAATGTTTTACGTTATCAACCCTTGTATGTCCCCACTGCTGGGGCTCGGGTCTCTTCCTGCATCGCAGGAAGGTTAGGCTATACTCCACCACGGGGGCCAAGTCCGAGTTGGTGGAGGATTGTGGCGGGCCTTACTGTCAGAAGTTATCAAACCGCCCATAAGGCCTCTGACATTTAACTTAACGACTGCCACTACATGTCAGCCGGCACCAACGGCTTAACGTGCCTTGCGAAGCACGGAATGTTTACAATGTTTAGCATTGCACTAGCTTACAAGTGCTCCTATTTTTTTTAATAACCATTTCTGTGTCAGATCACTGGACAAAGGCCTGCGATTCAGTTTTCCACTTCTCCTTGTCTCTGGCTAAATCTTCCTACCCAAGCAAATAGATAGATAGATAGAGAACACTTTATTGCACAACCAGATAAAAAGGATACAACCATGATTTCTTAAATCTAAGTAATATTATACATTTGGCGGTCTTATCGCTAAGAGCTATCTCTTCCAGACAACTTTACCTCACCGTCACTTAATTTCATTAGTTTTTTAAATATATTTCTCTAAATACATTTTTGTTTAGACAACTAAAGTAACTAAAATGATATAGATATGGTTTAAATTGTGGTTTAGTCCCTACTAGAAGGATTAGATGGCCAAAGGTTTTTTTTAATCTCTAAAAATCTCGAGTTTCGCAATAAGAGGCCGGCCATTGCCACTCTGGGCTTGTACTTAGTCAACCGAGGAGTTTCTAACACACTTAATTTTAATGCACTAACCCGTGCTTAGGACAATTTTAAAAACCTATTTAGAGGCAAAAAAATTCAACCATCCCGGGACTCAACCCGCGACCTTTTTCTAACCGTGCCAGCGCTCTCCAATCTGAGCGAATGGGCGACTCACCGGCATCAGTGAAATTTCGAACCTCTTCACAACACTCGCTATTACGTACAGTAATATACTCACGGTTTAGTGCATTAAAAATAATTTATTCTTAAATCTAAGTAATGTCATACAATTAGCGGTCTTATCGCTGAGAGCGAGCTCTTCCAGACAACTTTTGGATGGAGTGGATTGCATATGAAGAATATAGTCGTTACGTGCTTGTACATTGATAATTAAATCGAAAATACATTGATAAAAAATAACTTCAAATGCTTCAGACAAATCTCAATTCCTTTTTATCCAATCCAATCAGTTGGTCCCTCTATGCTGACAATCGTGGCGGCTTTAACGAGGATGGTGGAGTGCTCTCCATCTCAATCTATTGTTCGTTGTGTATCCGCCTGTTGAATTTTTTACTTGTTTCTTTAAATTTTTAGCGGATTAAATAGGTATCGCAAAATGCATTATTTGTTATTTGTAAAATATTGACATGCAAGTTTGTGGTTTAAACATAATAATACATACGTACATACATAGCCTCACGCCCGTATCCCAGAGGGATAGGCAGAGACCAGGGACTGTCACTTGCCACGATCCTGACAGATCACCTTCGCTTCATCAACGTTCATAAGTCGTTGCATGCACGAACGCCGGTTCCGGGTACTTTTTGTCTCCCCTTTATAAATACAAACCCTAGTTGGACGTCCCTTACCAGCCCTTACACTCACATTCGCAATATATATTTGTTTTGTGAATATTTCTTCCTTCATCCTCTCCACATGTCCGAACCAACGCAACAGTCCTTTCTCAATTCTAGTCACTACATCCTCTTTCAGTCCACAACGTCCTCTAATCAGTCTATTGCGTATCCTATGATTCAAAGTTACACTACACATACTTCTCAATGACCTTTTTACAGCATTTGCTTCCTTTGCCACACCCAAGTCTTGCTACAACATAAGTGTTGGGATCAGCACACCATTATGAATGGCCAATCTAGCTCTTTTGGAGATGTTTTGGCTGCACACAATGAAGAATAATAATAAACATATTAATAAATACCGGCGTGCGTGCATACAAAGACTTATAAACGTTGATGAAGCGAAGGTGATCTGTCAGGATCGTGGCAAGTGGCAGTCCCTGTGCTCTGCCTACCCCTCTGAGATACAGGCATGAGGTTATGCATGTATAATAATAAATAATGCCTTTTTAAAATGACTGCGTATCAAATGAATTCTAGTATTTAGATGTCATTGTTGTACCGAAAGTTTATTAAAGGAAACGTTCACAAAAGTTTCTTCTGAAGTGATACCATGATTATGAATTGTAGGCAAAACATTACAGACTCGACGTGAATTTATATGCACAAGGTTGCTCGTACTCTTATTACTATCAAAACAAAACTTCTGGTTGTGTTTTTTAATGGCAAATTTCAATATGTTAACTGAAAGTGAAACTTGCGTCTATTTTTTTGAAAGTTGGTTTGGAGTGATTTTTGGGATTGCTAATAGTTATTCGACGGTTTATTCTCATCTCATAGAGTTTCATACTTACTTTAAATTCAAGCTCGCGGAATCTAGATTAGTTTCGGGAATTGTTCCGTGGCATTTGTTTAAATGAACTTTCATCTCAAGAAACTTTCAGACAGCAGGCCTTAAAAACTAGACTTTTCCATTTATCTCTTCCCTCCTCCCCTCCCCCCCACACATAGGTGTCGAAATGTTTTGCATGAATTGTGATAATTTTGCTTTTGAATATCTTGTTTTTAAATAAGTAATTGGCATTTGTTTGGCCTACATCATTTGACTTATTTTATATTGTGTTATGCTGTGGGAATTGATAAATTAAAAATGCTTAAATGTACCGAAAATATACATAATCAATTACACAAAATATACAGTTGCCTCAGTATTTCAGATGTCTTTATTCTCTTGAAGTTTAGAAGCATGTGAATAAGAAAAGAACTGGCCGAAAAGTGTGAACACAAAAAAAGTCAAATTGTCAATACAAAATGATTAGACGCCAAAAACAAATGGCCGTAAGAACGAAGGCACAAAAGGCCCGCAGGACACTTCAAATTAGGGCCCTTTTCACGCAAAATCAGATAATATTTTGCACGGTTGAATTGAAATAAAAGAAGAGATTGTTTTCAAGTTCAGACGTCGAGCGGAAAAGGGTTTTTTAAGGAGGATGTACACCTGCGACTGAGGTTCTACTATAGTTATTAATAAAAATCTTTATTGCACTATTAAAAAAAATTACTATTTGTACAAGGTTAAAGGCAAACTTAATGCTAGCAGTATCAATTTCCAGTTATTCTTGGTGGTAACTAATGTGTCCGGTGATTTTATCAGTATTTTATCTCAAATTGTGATTTTGACTGAAATTAGTAAAAAGAAACTAAACTGCATTTTATATTACACTATTTTTTTATTTTTAATGCACTAACCCGTGCTAAGGACGTGTAAGTGATGCAATTTACTTAAGCCAGATGTCGCTGCCTGTACGTAATACAGAGAATAGTGTAAAGAGGTTCGAAATTTCACTGATGCCGGTGAGTCGCCCATTGGCTCAGTTGTAAAGAGCGCTGGCATGGATAGCCAGAGGTCGCGGGTTCGAATCCCGGCATGGGTGGAATTTTTAGCCTCTAAATAGGTTTTTAAAAGATAGGATATTACTATCATTAATTTAAGCCTTGGAGAAGTCACGTAAGTCCTACCTAATTAGGTCAGTCGGTCGCCTGCCTACGGCTACCCTTAGTCCTATCTCAGGGTACAATCGCGAGCAAATTTCGCAACAGTCCAAAGGCCTTTTTGCCCGCGCAATCGCCGGTTGATAGTGTCGGGTGCTAATGAATGATGGTAAGGCGCGGGATGGGATACACGGAAAAGGCTGGCGCAATGTGTGAAGTTATTCTGCACTCGGGACAGGTTTGATTAAGTGATTTACGAATTTTGGTGCTTCGGGGCAGACGAAGTCGGTTTTATGTCGAATTTTGGCGTTTGAAGTTTAACAAGAAGCGCTCGTGGCCTAGTCGAACCAAGTGATTGCAATCAATCACTGGATTAAAGCAAAAACAGGCGCGGTCAGGTGCAGGATAGGTGGCCATCTCCTGACCTCTGCTAGTGGCAGTTTTCCGAGCGCTTTAGTCTTCGCAAGGCATGTTAACCAATCCGGACTTGGCCCCCGTGGTGGCGTATGGCCTATACCTTCTTCAGGGAAGAGACCCATGTCTTACTGTGAGATGTTTTCAAGCCGCGCTGAGGCTTCTGACCTGGCTTAACGACAGCCATCTATCGACGGCAGCCGGCACCAACTGCTTAACGTGCCACGGAACCGCTCGTACAAATGCCACTAGCGTTAGTCATAGACGGGTTTACCCATCCATGCACTGAACGCTCCCTGTGTTACTGCTAAATAATGATACATATTAACTCCGTGACAAATATTTTCTAATAATCTGCTAAAAACGCACAGGAACAACTTCTAAATGGGAAGGACAAATTTTTAGCAGAAAATTTCTTTTGTTCGAAACTTTTCTCATTGCCCAACTGGGTAGTTAAAAATTGTTCATGCCACCTGTAGTGACGGTAGAGTGTAAAAAAGTGTGTTTGATACTCCAAAATAATATTAAGGGTTCTGTTAATATACCTATCCAACGATCACAAAATAGAAAGCCAAACATCTCATCGAAAAGAGAAGAGAAGAGAAGAAGAAAAGAAAGTAAAACCATATTGGAAGAAGAACATCGCCTTCATTATGTAACTGATTATGAGTGCCAAAACCAAATTTATCAAACATTGACGCTGTCTCAATATCATGTTGTCTGAAATGCGTTGTCCAATATGAGATATACATGTTACGCCTGAGATATTTACAGAAGAGCTAGGTAAACATTCCTTCCGTTCATGTATACCATTTGTATGCAAATATGCTAAGCAATACAGCCTTAAGCGTGTCGTACAAGACAAATGTCTGATTCAAATATATCTTTATGTCAAAACACGTCAATAGGGTTTTTCCACAATACTACAATACAAATACCTATGGTGGAGCTAAGCGAAATAAATGCCGTTACAAATGGAATATCTAGTTGAAGACTTACAAGATGTCATGATGGAGTTTTAAGCAAAAAACTAATACTGTATTGGGTGTGGCGAAAGAAACAAGAAAGTAGAATTAATGCAGTAGAAATGAGGTCCTTCAGAAGTATGTGTAATATTACTTTGAATGACAGGATACGCAATAGTCTGAGTAAAGAACTTTGTGGACTGAAAGAGGATGTAGTGACAAGAATTGAGAAAGGAATGTTGCATTGGTTTGGACATGTGGATAGGATGAAGGAAGAAAGATTGACGAAACAAATATATATCGCGAATATGAGTAGACAGGCTGGTATTAGTATTAGCAAAGGCGTACCAGAAACCGGCGTGCGTGCATGCAACGACTTATGAACGTTGATGAAGCGAAAGTGATTTGTCAGGATCGTGGCAGGTAGCAGTCTCTGCAGTCTGTGGTCTCTGCCTATCCCTCTGGGATACCGACGTGAGGTTATGTATGTATGTAGTTAATACTAATTGTGTTAGTATTAGTTACATACATACATTATCCTCACGTCGATTATTTGCAAAAATTGCGGAACCCTAAACCTCCCCAAAAAATAGCGGACTCCGACAAAAAACTTCACAAAAAACTTCAGGAGAATGTAACGTAATGAAATTAACAAAGTCGTCCAGAAATTAAGTTAATTTGAGCTCCGCTGAAACTTCTGAGGCGCGGCCATATTTTAAACGTCACTTGTAATCGCGTCATATACACCTGTGCTTCTGTTATGGCTCGTTTAGACTTAAAAATCGAAGAATAAATTAAAAAGTGTACAGTTTTTTATACTGCAAAGTGGAAGGGCTGGTAAGGGACGTCCCAGGCAGGCATACATCGACCAAAAAGGGGATGTATTAGCAAAGGGGGTGACAAAAATTACCCGAAACCGGCGTGCGTGCATGCAACGACTTATGGACGTTGATGAAGCGAAGGTGATCTGTCAGGATCGTGGCAAGTGGCAGTCCCTGGTCTCTGCCTGGGATAAAGGCGTGAGGTTATGTATGTAAGATAAGATAAGAATATTCTTTATTGTACGCAACCAGAAAATAATTACGGAGACAACAGTTACAAAAAAAGAAGGGGTATTGCTGATAGCAATAAGGCCCCCAATGTATGTATGTAGTTTTTGACACTTCTACGGCAATTCTAAATGGTAGGGTTAAAATATTAGGAGCCTAGGCATTTATACCATTCTAACAGCTTAGTCGGGCTAGCCCACAGGACAGACTAGTCAATACGTGCGGAGCCAACCAAGCCGCGGCTTTCCTTACAATTTTTTCCTTCACCGTTAGCATGTTGTATTGTTGGGCAAGCCTGCAACATCTAAAACACATGTCCCAGGCACTGCAGCATCCGAGTGGTTCCTTTACCCATCATGTGTGATTGAAGATACCACTGGACGCTGGTAAATCATCTCATTACCCACTTAAATTTTTAGAAAAACTGTAATAACTATAGAACTGCTGCAGCTACCACAAAATAAAGTATACTTCCGAATAGCTTATGAAATGCACTAACAGATAAAGTAAAAATGACGGCTCCAAATAACATTTTATAGTGAAATTCAATAGAATACATAAAATCAATTGTGGAAACATGGCGTGTCGCGGCGGTAATTGAAAATGTCAATCTGTCGTTGTATGTAACACAATTCAGTTTTTTTTTTATCTAGTCATAAAGTGCAAGTCCTTACGATTATTTTGATATATAATACATTGAAAAATAATGAAAACTTACATTTTAAAAGCAGATTGAAGTCACCTCACGTAATAGATACGAACTGATTTTGTTTTGACACCGAAGCTTTTTTTTTATTCGGAGACTTGGCTATGAAATCAAGCATTAGTTGAACGAATAATTTACCACAGATTATTGTAACAGCCGATTCGAGAAGTTATTTGAAAGTTTTCATTCAAAAAAATCGATTTTACTGACGGCAGTCCGCGAAGTAACTATAGTTACGTGGACGTACAACGCTACTTTTTTTTGAGTAGCTGTAGTTACGTAGACGTTTAAGTGGTTACGTAGATGTGTTTGCGGATGTTCCACCGCATACCTGTTCTACCTTTCCAATTTTTTTTGAATAAACGCACAATCTGCACTAAAACACAGTGATTTTTGGCATAAAAAGGGAAAAAAGTGCACGAAACTAATATGTAGGCTACTATTTGAGTGCGAAAAACACTACTTTTCTTCATATAGTATAGACTACGGTAATGAAAAGGTAATTCAATGGTATGGTATCAGATATGACAGAACGCTTGATCGCAGGGTCTAAATACACAAAAACAATTCTTGTCGCTGATTGGCCGAGACGTTTGCTTGAGAAAACTTTTTTTCGTTAAACCGTTTCGAAGGCTAGCCCGTAATTAGTCTCAGACATCGTTAATCTTTGTAAACGTTACCTTCTGAGAAATAAAACACGAAGATTTTTCTGCGTTTGAAAAACGTAAGGACTGTCCGTAAGAAAAAGCCTAAAGGGAAAGTTTTCCCTTAGTCATTGCTCAAACAAGCATCCCCTGCCGATACAAATTTAGGTAAGCGTTTTTAAAATGTATTGACATCTGCTAAGGGGGTTTTTATTTCAGATACATGGCATCCATATTGTGTTAGTATGTATATACATTGTATAATAGTAAATTCAATTTAAATAAAATTTAGTGTTAACATTGAACTTTGTGAGTGTTAGTAAAGGTATACATTTTGCCAAATATATCATTCTCCGTGCCGCCCAATCCCATGGGAGACAAAGCAGCAGCGAGTTATTTAGGGACAGTCTAACCTATCCGCTATCATGCCTTAATTATGTAACTTTTAACGTAGGTATACTCGTATATACATCTGTATGCGAAAGCGGAATCTTTACTTAACTCTGCCTCATATTGTATAAAGCGTAAGTTGTATCATACGTATTGGGAACCGCATGCCAGAGGATATCTGCGACGTGACAGTGGTATTGAAACACATAATTTGTACGAAAATGTCCAGAAGATATTTCATTTTTGCACACAGATGTATACGGTAAAAGTTACATAATCAAGGCGCTGGGCCGAGTTTTATAAAACTACATTTTACTCTGACAGTTCAAGGTACTTTGCGTTGCAGTCTATTCGATAATCTGTGAGTTAATTGACTATGCAATGTGCATAGTTGCACCACGGATGTAAAATAATTTACATTCGTGAGTTGCACATCACTTAGAAAAATCATGGTTGTATTCTTTTTTCTGGTTGTACAATAAAGTGTCCTCTGTCTATCTACTTCGAATTGTAATAGGAAATCTTGAATTGTAGTTGTATAAAATAGTCGCCTTTATGCAAACTAGGGCCCATCAAGGGAAAAAAGAAGTATATTTAAGTTCTTACACCAAGAATCGAAAGAGAGCTAAAGAAATAGGCATTAATTAAAATAAATCCTTGCAGTGAATGCTCCGATTTTATATATTGGGGTATTTACTAAACATATAGATAGATAGAGAACAGAGAATATTTTATTGCAAAACTAGAAAAAATAATACTACCATGATTTCTGCTGATTATATTGATGATACGATGATTATACTGATGATACGTATATGATTGTACCTACTTGTAATAGATTGAGAAATACTTGTACTACGCACAGTTTGTATTTTTTTAATAAATTTTGATAGATGTTCTTACGAAATAAAAATTAGTATATATGCTGTTCCAGACTATAATCTGTATCTACAATGTCACCTTTGTAAATTTCCTGATTATAATTATTTTCTCTGAATTCATTTTGGTAAATAAATAATGTTGTATTTTGTACATAATTATATTTGTAGATTTTGTTTCTATAAAGCCCAGAGCACACTCGGTAAATTCGACGAAATCCGCATCAAAAAGAAGATTGTCTCGCGTCGCCAACACCTTCGTTAATTTCATTAGGAGTGAGTCCCGTCTGCAGTGTGGAGATTTACTCTAAGCCGTACATAAGCGGCTCTGGGGAAAGGCGTTCAACTCGCAAAGTGACACAACAAGAAAGATGCTTGCGTTGTAATGAAAAAGAAAAAGTCCAAAAGAAGAAATAATAATATGGCTCTAAAAAAACCTATCTAGAGGCTGAAAATTCCAACCATGCCGGGATTCGAACCCGCAACCTCTGGATATCTAGCTCTGGTGGAATTTTTAGCCTCTAAATAGGTTTTTAAAATTGCCCTCAGCTCGAATTAGTGCATTAAAAAAAAGAATATAATAATATAGCAGATATAAGAATCAAATTAACTGTAAAAACATTACATTTACATACAGGCTCATAAGATAAGATAAGATAAGATAAGATAAGAATATTCTTTATTGTATACCGGAAAAATAGTTACAAAAACGGCAGATACAAAAGATCAAATACAATTGGCGGCCTTATTGCTAAAAGCAATTTCTTCCAGGCAACCTCAAATTGGAGGCACCACACTCGGGTACCCTGTGTCATGGGAACCAGAAACAACGACATCACAAACGTCTAAGACCTGGGGTTTTGTTGTTGTCCCCAGCCGGGGTTCAAACCCGGGATCTCTCGCAAGGTAGACCTTGCGAGAGATCCCGGGTTGCATCCGGGTCCCGGGTAGCATCTATGCTACCTTGCTAGAGTTAATAAATATATTTTTCGGTCTTTTAATTCTGGTGGGAAAGGAGTTGAACATGTTTGCTACCATTACGACGTACGTTTTTATATGACTATGTGTGCGTGTGAGGTGTAACCACACTAAACTAACCGTTCCTCTTCTTGGTCCTGAGTACTCGCATTCAGTAAATGAGATATCTATTCCCTCTGCTTACATGCTAGTATTTTATCACTGTAAATAATGCACTTTACGAAACATTAGGATCATTACGACTGGTGTAGACTTCAACTACAAATTAAAAGTCCGTTAAAATTATTACACTGCAATTCAATTCATTTATTTCAAATATACAAATTCGTATAAAGTTGTTACAATTCATTACAATTATAGTCGAACCGTAATTTGATTCAACTTTTCCTCTGCTTGTCTGAAGGGGTAGGTCTACTCGGATCACAGAAACGGATCACAGTTGCAACAAATTACATCAAACCAAGCAAAATATTTCACTCGGATCATGTGATCCAAATGAACAAAATTTTTGATTAGATTTTTTCCATTCGGATCACACCATTAATTTTAGTAGGAAGGTTACGGTCACGTATGAAACCCTCTCATGATCATGACCTCCTATTCATGTATAAAAACCTTGATTTTTGTGATTCTTGATGCAGATTTTAAATTCATGAAACAATTTAAAATCAGCTTAGAATAACAGCAAACAGTTATTCTAAGAAAATGTTTTTTTAATAAATAAAATACAATTATTTTATTTATTAAAAATATCGATTACCGAGTGGACGTACCCGTCAGAAGGTGTTGGGTGAAACAAAATATTGCAATGAAAAGATAAACGGCCTTGTTTATAAAAACACGATGCCAGTAAAACGCTGCTATAGGCATTTGATGTTTATGTTTTGTATTAATTTTATATGTGAAGCGGTGATAGCGGAGCGGCATAGAACGCCGGCTTCTCAATTAGGAGGTCGTGGCTTCGAACCCCGGCATGTACCAATGATTTTGTTTTCTAAGTCACATTTGTGTAATTATAGTAGCAATATCACTCGCTGACTACGAAGAATTGAGAAAGGAATGTTGCGTTAGTTTGGACATGTAAGGTATGAGAAAATGAAGGAAGAAAGATTGACGAAACAAATATATTGCGAATGTGAGTGGAAGGGTTGGTAAGCGTCGTCCCAGGCGGACATACATCGACCAGATAGGGGATGTATTAGCAAAAAGGAAAGATAAAAAGTACCCGGAACCAGCGTGCGTGCATGCAACGACTTATGAACTTTGATGAAGCGAAGGTGTTCTGTCAGGATCGTGGCAAGTGGCAGTCCCTGGTCTCTGCCTACCCCTCTGGGATACAGGCGTGAGGTCATGTATGTATGTCTGTGAAGAAAACCATCGTAACTCTGTCTGAAGTGTTAACGTACCTCAGTGCTTGCTACGTACAATGGATCAACTATGAGGCTAACTGCGGAAATCTCAGGTCTAACTAAGTAGGCGTTTTATTTGATCTGTGTTTACTTCTTTTTTTTATAGAATCTCCACCACAGACTACATTAGTCAGTATTTTTGGAGTGTATTAAGGAATTGTGTTTTTATTATAGGCTGATAGATTTTAACTGACATTTTTATAAATTAATCAGTTATGTAATTTTGGCTAATCGAATTCGTTTTGAAAGGCTGTTACTTATTATTATTCATGACAACAAGACTGTTGTTTGTGGCTTGGAGGTTAATTCTGTTAAAAATATAAAGAAAATGAGCCAAAGCAAATTATGGAGGCTCCTTTGAAGTAATTGCGGTAAATCATTCTGAATTTTCGAGATTAAATTCACGACGGGATCTTAAAATAATATCTTGGTCGTACGCACTCGGTAATTAAAATGCCGCGGTTTTCTAGTTAAAGGTTGTACAGCCAAAAGGAAAATAATTATGTTGTTATCAAATGCAATGCGCAGAAGAGAATGATAATTTTGCTGTTAGACATTTCAACACATTTGTGTCAAATACGCCTCAAGGATGTAAAGCCCCAAAAACACCATCGCGGTGGAAATGGTAAAATGCAATTTCTAGTACTTCCATTAATTTTATTAATTGCATATACATATTAATAATTGCATTCGTGAATTAAGATACGAAAAGAAAGACGTTTATCTATATTTAAAACTACCGGTGTATTTGACAGTGGACTAGTGATGGGACCATTCAGATGCAGTAAGTAGTACCTTGAAATTTTTTGATGTTAAATAATTAATAAATATTAATGGACATATTACACATAATATCTCGTTACTAAGTACAACTAAATGACTTGTGTTATAGGTGCTAACTCGACGATAGATTTAATACAATAAACACATAGATAACATCCAAGACCCGAGACAAACTAGAAAAGTTCGTTTTCTAGTTTGATACGGCCGGGGATCGAATCCGAGACCTTCAGTTTTACAGCAGCGTGCCAAACCGCTGCGCCACCGGGGCCGTTATAGGCTTGAACTGAAAAATCGGTGACAATACATGATGACAGCAGCTGGTGCCAATCTGCGGTCGGCAATCGTGGTGATTCAGCTCACCTCTGTCTCTCTCTGATAGAAAGTCTGTGGCCAGCAGTGGGATATTTAGAGGCTACATAAAAAAGTACTAATGTACTTATGTAAACTTTCAACTAAAAATATCCAAGTGCGTAAACTGAACATTGCTGTGACAGAGAAGCGCGACATTTATCAGTGTCTCTTGGTGAACGACAGCAATTAACATTCCTGGCCATTGTTAGGAGAGGTATCGGCTGCAGCTATTGTGCTCGCACCTCCTTGCTTCCGTGTCGCTTCGAGTACAGCTCACATGCTGGCCCGAAAGAAAAGATGCCATTTATTATTGGGCGTTTAAAAAAAGCTTGTTCTTTTTGAAATTCGCACACTGCACCTCCATGCTTTGGCGTTGCTTCGAGTGCGGCGCAGATGCTAGCACAACAGAAAAGATGCCATTTACTCTGAGGCAATTAAAAAAAAGTTTATTTGTTCTTCTTTTGAAATTTGCACACTATGTTGACCAGCCTAATAATATACACGATTGCTCCTCCATGCTTTCGCGACGCCTCGAACACAGCTCAAATGATGGCATAGTACAAAAGATGCCATTTACGCTTAGGCGTAAAAAAAGTTCCTTCTTTTACAAATTCATACACTTTTTTTATTGACGCTGACCAGCCTAATACCATTGAATTTTTAAATTCAATGCTAATACATTACCCGATCGCATCTCCTTTCTTCCGCGTCGCTCCGAGCTCAACTACTGTTGGCACAGTAGAAAAGATGCCATTTACTACATTTAAGGCGTTTAAAAAGTACGTCTTTTCTTCTTCTTTTGCAAACTTATTGTAGTTCATAGTTGACAAGCCTACTAAGTAGCGCTAGAAATCACCATTACGCGATGGGTATGGTCTGTGGCCTGCCGTGAGATGAGAACATTTTTTTTTTTCATAATTTAAAAAGATGTTTTGCGTACAACAGCTGTTCACTTAGAACGGACGCAAGACTCGTCCTGTACTATGAGCAGTCAACGTGTAGACAAAACACATTGTAGTCACAGTGTGGCGTGCGTCATACATCAACCAGAGAATAGCCTGAGATAATACTACTCTGGTTGCACCCTGTAGTACCATAAGAGGTATCTTAAGGCGCAGGCATCAGTATATGATGTTTGTACCGTGATAAAAAATTTACAAAGATACTGGACATTATATTGTTATTATGTATTTAATGGGCGCCATGAGGTTCACTAGCGCTGCCAATGAAAAAAATATTTTTCTTTAGCCTATAAACTTCCTACTACAGGCCTTCTCTTAGAGAGAGAGTATGGCTTAGCCACCACGCGTGCCCCCCGTAGATTGGCAATTTCCAGCAAATATTTGAACACCTCAAACACTCAGGTTTCCTCACGGTTTTTTTCTTCACAGTTAAAGATTGATATTGTTACTATAAATTAATGAATGATTTTTTTTTTTCAAAATTCTTTATTTATTGCACTAAGAACTAATTTGTACAAAGGCGAGCTTAATACTAGATAATATTTACTATAACTTCACAAATAAGGTACATTTGGCATAGACTTCACGAAATTTATACGCCCCGCTCTGGGAACCAAACCTGGGTTTCTTGTTTCCGATTCCATAGTTATACCCACTGAGCTACCAATACAAATAAGGCTACATATTTTATATATTTTAAAACATATTTAAACCTATGTGTCCTTAGCACGGGTTAGTGCATTAAAAAAAAGAATATAATTATATTATATATATGTAGATTTTTTTTTTTCTATACTTTCAAACATGTAAATAGTCTTTTTAGAACCTGCAACCCTAAATGCTTGCCCATTATGGTTATTAGGTACCTAATTAAATATTTACACCAACAGTTGGACGAAAGACGACATAATAAATAGCTGATATAATAATTTCCTTTCACTAGTGCCACAAAGCCTCAATTCTTGACCAAAATACAATGTTTCTTAACCAACGGGATGTGCCTCAAAAGTTTTAAAATGTGTTTGCACGACTCAAACACAGGTACTTAAAATAAGAACTAGACGAGTTTCTCGTAGATCTGAAGAGATTTTAGCCATATTTTATGCGACCATCTTGAAAGTACCGCTTTTTAAACCAAAATAATGGACGGAAACAGACATAGTTATGAAAAATTATTACATTTACAAAGAATACACAGATGAATCGGCAACCTCCACGTTATCGGAGTCGGTTAAAAAAAACTTAATATATAACTTCCACCCAGCACAACCACTAGTCCGGATCCCCAAACTACCCACGGCCATCAGCGGGAATTGGACCCACGACCTCCGGTATTGTAATCAGTTACTTTAATTACAAAAATAATCCGTTAGACCGTTCAAAGATTTTAGAAACCTATTTAGAGGCTAAAAATTCCCCCCATGCTGATACTCGAACCCGCAACCTCTGGCTAACCATGTCAGCGCTCTCCCAACTGAGCTAATGGGCGACTGACAGCATCAGTGAAACTTCGAACCTTTTTACAATACTCTCTGTATTACGTACAAAATTGGAATTTAAAGCCTCTTAATAGGTTTTTAAAATCGTCCTTAGCACGGGTTAGTGCATTAAAAAGAATGTAATCGTTCAACACCACGCTGGGCTAGATAAACTCCAAATAGCATCAAATCCGACTCGAAAAACTTCAGTCCTACATTTCCACATCAGCACTCGCTAGTGCAAATTAAATCATCGCACGGGATCGCTCCACTCGTTTCGGTTAGTGAGAGGAAGTGAACCGGAGTTGAATAATCACAATTTCCGACAATGCAGCGAACGCTCCTTATGAGGGGTGACTTCTATTATTGCTAGTGATTTGAGCCAGCGGCTGCACAGAAGGCGCAGAAAAGACTTTCATCCAAAATGTACCGAAGGGACCACGCTTGATAATCTCCATAGACGGGCGCGAGCACAACCACAAACACACAGCTTCATTCCATTCCTCGTCAGTACACGCTGAAAAACACACACATAGGCGGATGGCGCTCGTATCGGGGGTGGTATCGGGAGGTAAACTGACGGGTTGTCAATTTGCGCCCGGCCAGCTCGCCGAGATCAGTTTTTTATCGTTAAGTTCGGTATAACCTCCACACACATCGCTCAGGACTATGGGCAAGATGGGACTAAATTATTGTGAATGGGTGCGTTAAAAAATAGCGATAACAAACCAGTATTCGAGGTATCCACAGAATTATTTATTTCAAGAAAGTTTTTAAGTTATAATTGAAATTTGTATACGTACAAGTCTTTCTAAATAAACTCTCATCTGTCCTAGACGTAGCGGCCACAACTCTCATCGTTGAGAGAGCAACTGATTGGATTAGATGTAAGCTCTGTTAATTAAGAACCTTGAAAGCCTAAGTTGGAAGTTTACTTATCCTTTTTTCTCTAAAATTATCTACAGTTTATAATCGATATCAACCCTTGTATGACCCCTCTGCTGGAGCATGGGGCATCTCTTCCAGCATTGCAGGAAGGTTAGACCTCCACCACGGGGAACAAGTCCAGGTTGGCAGAGGATTGTAAGATTACTATCAGAAGTTATCAAACAGCCTAAAAAGCCTCTGATATGGCAACAATAGGCCCTATCATGTGCAGGATGGGTGACCGTCCTGTGACTACCGCTAGTGGCATTTTTCCGAGCGCTTCCATGCTTTGCAAGGCACGTTAAGCCGTTGGTGGTGGCTGCCATGTAATGATAGTCATTAAGCCATTATCAGAGAGTTTATAATGGGCACCTATTTAACATATAACGTTCATTAAGTCGCAGTGTCTCTACTACTTTGAATAAAACATTTTTCTACCTCTAAACCAACGAGGCAATGTCAACAGTAATACCCCCATCGATTCGAAACATTCGGAAACGTGAGAATTTTAAGTTTCCACTCCCACTTTAAGCGCCCGAGTGTCGTAAAGCATTTCCCACTTCCCAGCGGGATATTCGACTGTACTCTACAATTTTATTGCCATTGGCACACTATCTACGCCGTTGTTTTACTTATGGCGCCTGCCGTTCGCTGGGTCCTTTGTTTGCACTTATCGAGTAATGGAAAGAGAACACTGGCCTTTGGTCTATACCAAAAACGTCTATACGTTTGTTATGTTTAAGTTCAAACTATAGTACAATAGCAATGTTTCAAGATCCTCTTTGATAAAAATATTAACATTTTTATTTTGGACATCAGTGATATTTAATTCGTTTTTTTTATTAAGACTGTGCCTAGATGTAATTAACATGCGTAGCACGTTAAGATACAAAAAGTTTTGGTAGACCTAATAAAAGAAATAAATAAAATTTCACAACGTACCAGACGTTGTGAAATGTTATCTCTCTTTCAATTTTATTTCTCTAAATTTTATTTTAGATGGGAATCAATTTTTATAGTAATTACTTCCGCACCTCATAATTACTTATCTTGGTCCCAAGTTATGATACCCTATCTGACCCAGTGCTATAGTAACTAGATCAGGACATCTGTACAAAAAAAGTAAGCTGACATAAGATAACAATTTACAATTAACGAAGTCAATATAAGTAAAAAAAAATAAAAAAGTGCGCTCCAATAACACTTATCTCAGCTAATTTATTTATCCCCTGCGCTGAAAACACTCGCATCACAATGCTCGACTATCTCTATAAGAAATAATTAATCTGTGTCATATTTCCTCACTCATTGTCCCATATAATAATAACGTAATAATTGTCTATTTCATTCTTAAGAACGAAGAATAATAATCTATTGTGCTACCAATTTACCATACATTTATTAATTTCAACACAGCTTTAATTGTAGACAGACCAGGTATTTTTGGTTCTCTATTACAAATGCTTGCGTTGATTGTTCGTACGTCACTTAAGCAGGTTCTGGCAGAATATCAGCGTCACGAGTTGTCCACTGACAGCCCGGGACATATGCTGAGTCTAGAACCTTTTCTGGTACCATGACACACAGCTCCTCTACCAGTTAAGCTCACTTTGCCACGGTTGTATGAATTTACATTATTTTATTTTTTTAATTATTGGTATTTATTATCTTAAGTGTGTTCTTTATCTGGCCATGTTATTATTTTTAAGATTTTATGTGTGTTGTGGTATTTGAATAAATGTTTTCTATTCTATTCTATCTGTTTTTATCTACTCAAACTCTTTGGAATATTTATATTATTTTTAATGCACTAACCTGTCCCAAGGAAAATTTTAAAAAACCTATTTAGAAGCTAAAAATTGCACCCATGCCAGCCACGGATAGCCAGAGGTCACGGGTTCGAACCCCAACATGGGTGGATTTTTTAGCCTCTAAATAGGTCTTTGGAATGTTTCAAAAGGCCGTGATTGGTTGCACTCTAGTTGACCACGACACAGTCTACTAGAAAGAAGTACGACGTTCGTAAACCAACATTGGTTACTGAAGAAAAGCGGAAAAAATCCAAAAAGGTCACAAACTTGTGGAACCATTGGAACAAACTTAAATGTACAAATGGTACTAATGCACGGCGGCCCCCAAAGGGAATCAAACCCACGATTTCCGGCATGTTAACTTCTGTCTGTAACTGGAAAACTAACTCGCGATTTCTCGTACACATTTTTTTGTCTTTTAATGATTCCTAACCCAATTTCAATTTGGTTGCTAAGCCAGTGTTATAAAGACACTTTCTTCCACCCCCTTTTTTACAAAAAATGTCGCTCTCGAAAAATATCCTTATGACGGCGGGCCATTATTCCGGTAAAGCAGTCAAGTTTCACGGTGGCCGATTGTCGTCTAACTCCGCGCCTGCTTTCTGAAATGGACGATCGTTTCCCGATAGCTTGTAGATTGGAGAGGTACGACCACTAAGATATCCAGATTATTTCTAAAATATTGTACTCTGTAAAACGTTTGAAGATGAAAAAAAACCTGAAAATCATTAACATATCTTATAAACTAGCTGTCGCGGCAAATTTTATACCGTCGATTTATACAATTTTTGTTACCATGGCAACGCAATAAATAACTATCTTAGAGTTTTGCTTAATATCGTACATGTATTTGTTTATTATCCGACAAAAAAGTATTACCGGATTAAAGTATTATTAGGCTATGTCTCAATTCAGATCTTTGTCTTTGTGTGCTAAGTTTTATGTAACTTCATTCATCCGTTATTTCGTGATTGAGTAACAAACATCCAAATATCTTCACAAACTTTCACATTTATAACTTTATTAAGATGAAAAAGCAAAATTCTATGAGATGGGGCAAAAAATTAAATAACAAGAAATAAAATCGCTTGACCGTAGAGAATATACCTAATTATATAATTATTTTGTTTTGTCCTCCTCAACACAGGAAGCACAAATCTCATTCAGCTAGTATAACTCGTAATTATTATTTTAAATAATCTCGAAACAATAAATTTTATTTGTTAAATAAGATAATCTATAAAATGTTGAAAGGTGCCTTAAAACCTTTCAGTTAAGAAAAAAACTGTCTTATTGACTTAAGTGAGTACGCGACACTTTTTGATAATAAATTTGTTAGTGAAAATATGACTTAAATTTCCGATACGTGGAAAATAATTAATGAGTGGAAAGTGTAACACAGTTTGTTATAATAAAAACGTTTTATTTTCTAATTTTAGTTATACATGTACTTATCTCAAAATCAAATAATTCTCAATTGACAACATTTCAATTTTTCAGCATACGTATTTTACTGTCTGAAAGGAAACTAAGTACGAAATAAAACGGCCCATATTTTTTATTTCCGGAAATTCGATGATTTTCAATCATAATTTTCTGTTTCAATTTCGTCTTATTCTAAAAGGACGTAACCACCAAATGACGTCACACATACGGCCTAATAAATAATACTAACACACTTGCCGCGTTTTTAAAAACCATTGGGATTAAGAAAAGGAAAAAGAATTTCTCCGACATGACATTTGAATGAAATTGAAAACGAGATGTGTGTCGTATCATTTTTAATATAAGACAACGGTACCTCCTCATTCCACCGTATGTATTGTGTGATGCCATCACACAATTTTTGGTTTTTATTTATTTTCTCTAAAACAGCACATTAAGAAACGGTATTTTTAGTTTTGAGCGTTATAAAATATGAAATGTTGTCAATTGCACGTCAATTTGATAGCGAATTATAGCGCACTTCTCACAACACCACGTTTCGTAAAGCTACAATGGGCATTGATCAGGGAGGCATCGATAAAGTGAAAACCAAGGAATAGGGATACTGATTACTATTAGGGGTTTAAATAGGTAAAATAAAAACGGATTATTAATATTTCTCGCAAAATAATGTTCACTTTATTTTTCTTTCAATGACGTCATCATTGGCTCTAAAGCGGTAGTTCCATTGCCTACAAATATTTAAAAAAATTCGTCAACAACAACATTTGTCAAATGACAACTTTTTTTTTATCGTGAATAAATTCAATGAACGTAGTTCATAATGCCAGTGGTGGCGTCATACTTACAAAACTTTAAGTAATTAATAAAAAAATAATAACAACAAAAATTAATAAAATATTCAAATTAGTTTCTTATATTAGTCTATATTTTAGATTTATAGAATAAAAAATAGGATGTGATAATGCCCATTCAGTGTTTATTAATATGGAAGTAGGTAATACGCCATTTACATTGTAACTACTTACTAATATTTCAGTTAATCGACTTTGCAATGGATATCGGAGTTAGTAACCATGTAGTTAATAGTAAACCATTTTTCATAGCAAAACATTCGCTTTGCAGCTATAATATTATGATAAATCATTGTGCAATAAATACGAAATAAATATTATGTATTTGTTGTTTTTCACATTGTACGATAAATAATTTTCTTATCTTATGTTATCTTACGAAGGTAGTGAATAGGGGCCTATTTACGAAGCAGGTTTCAGACATTGTTTTCATCACAGTCTTCCTAGAATCTAAAATAAAATGAAAACACATTCTTTATCATCCTTCGGTTCATGCGTGACTTCAATAACTACGACAGTCTATTAAGTCGATCAACGAACGTAGCCGCTAAGGTGCTTAGCTATCAAGACATAGGTAATGGGTTCCATTCCCATGAGGACCATCGGACATTTGTACAAGTGGACTTTGTCTGGGTGTGTTTTCATGTTCGTGATGTCTTACTCGGTTACTATACAACATGGTATCCAAGTTTGGGATCAGGTCACGTGATTGTATGTGAGTATTATTACAACATGGTATCCAAGTTTGGGATCAGGTCACGTGATTGTATGTGAGTATTATTATTAAGTAGTGTGGAAGTATTGATAAAGCGAAGGTGATCTGTCTGGATCGTGGCAAGCGGTAACCTGAGTCTCTGCCTACCCCTCTGGGATACAAGCGTGAGGTTATGTTATATTATGCTTCTCTTTCTGTACATGGTGGTTCAGAAACAGTAGAAGTTAATTTTATTTTTCCTAACTTGACACTTGACTTTCGGATGAAGGTATCCGCTTTACTATCACCACTCTCCAAAGTCAGGCACCCCCGACGTAGCTGGTGCAGAAATATTGGTTACGCCATATAAAAGTGAATAGCTGGTACGCCAGCCGGCTTTACTGGCCCCCGATCGACTGTGAAATAAGTTCTCTAGAAGATCGACGAGTGAAGTTAAAAAAAACTTTACCAAGCTCCAGTTTCCATAGTGTGCGACAATTCTTTTTTGACATTAAAAAATAATTACGTGATAATAAATTAATTGAAGAAAAACATCGTGAGGAGACCTGAGTGTCTGAGTGTCACTTTGAGTGAAGTGAAGAGATCACTTTTAGTGATAAGGCCGCCGTCTGTACTTTAAGGTTAAGAAATATCTGTGTAATTTCCATTTTTATGTACAATAAAGTGTTCTCTATCTATCTATCTATCTATCTATCTATCTATCTATCTATCTATCTATCTATCTATCTATCTATCTATCTATCTATCTATCTATCTATCTATCTATCTATCTATCTATCTATCTATCTATCTATCTATCTATCTATCTATCTATCTATCTATCTATCTATCTATCTATCTATCTATCTATCTATCTATCTATCTATCTATCTATCTATCTATCTATCTATCTATCTATCTATCTATCTATCTATCTATCTATCTATCTATCTATCTATCTATCTATCTATCTATCTATCTATCTATCTATCTATCTATCTATCTATCTATCTATCTATCTATCTATCTATCTATCTATCTATCTATCTATCTATCTATCTATCTATCTATCTATCTATCTATCTATCTATCTATCTATCTATCTATCTATCTATCTATCTATCTATCTATCTATCTATCTATCTATCTATCTATCTATCTATCTAACTATCTATCTATCTATCTATCTATCTATCTATCTATTTCAATAGTATTTCTTATTGACTCGCGATGCTCACACGTAATTGACTGTACTCGCCACTTCAGTCTACCTGTGACCACGGTAGCTACAACGTTCCAAAAACTAAGGTAATTACGTTATACCTAATAAATAATGGTGATAACACCTCTTTGATAATTAACGGTCACCTTTAATGTTTGTGATGATGAGCGGTGATAGCGGAGTGGTGTAGAACGCCGGCTTCTCAATCGGGAGGTCGTGGGTTCGAACCCCGGTATGTACCAATGACTTTGTTTTCTAAGTTACGTACATTTGTGAAATTATAGTAGCAATACTACTCGCTGACGGTGAAGGAAAACATCGTAAGGAAACCCTAGTGTCTGAGGTGTGTAACGGCTGAAATGGTCAACCCTTTCACCCTTACAGTTTTCAGCAACATATTTCTAAATCGATACAAGTAACGCTACCTGTTATGGTCTTAAAGAACTATTCGACCTCGGGAGGGGATGATTTTAGTCCTAGGAAGTGACGCGCCGCCTATATTGGTTGTGGTTAAAATTCAGAGCGTATAGGATCATGGGTCTTATACCTTCACTCATAAACTCTAGGATCGCACGTGCCGTGTCAGGCGTGTCACACGTATGCACACAGATGCAATAAAACCCATAAATGTCAACAAAAAATTCAAAGAAAGTACAAGTGAGCCGAACGAACACTGTTCTTTGACATGGCAACGCCAATCGTAAGTCACAGTAACAGGGGCGAGATTAGTGGGGCTCAAACCTCTTATCACAACATTATCATACAGCCCTGCTTACATCTATTCCAAATTTAGGGTCTCACAGTTCTCGAAAATAATAAATAACATTTATTATGGGCTCTGTAAGAGTCTCCACCAAGAAACTCAACTAAATTATAGCTGTATCGCCACAGTTGACGGATCATTCGAGTGGAATACTCGTAGGTTTTATCCTCTTTCCCCCATGAATTTTGTGAATAAATTTATATGGAAATTACCCCGTTTTGTATACTTTCTACAATAACTGTTGTTACTGTGTATCAGATAGATTATGTGAAGACTTAGTTTAATCAACAAACCACAATAATATTGTTATTAAGACTTCATTATTTCAATAACGACAAGACGTACAATGATGTAACTGACAATATCCAATGATTGTCAGGATTATTTTTCATGACTACAAATCCAGAGTTTACAGTTTTTCCATACATCGCCCTACAATTCGCAGTACTGCAGGGACCAATACGGAACACTCCGGCAAAAGTCAAAAAAATTTTGTCATGTAAGTGGGTTTTCAAGATTTTGGCGTTTTTGTGCCAGTTTTGGGTTCGTCCACTTCAGGCCATAAATTTAGATATTTTTTGTAGGTCATAAAATATTTGATGAATGTATTCATGGGCTTGGAGCCTAGCGTTGAACCGAGGAGAGCTGGGAAATCTGGGAGATGGCATCGGGAGTTCAGTCGCAGCTTTCAGAGAGAGAGGTGGTTCACCTGAACGTTCGTCCGCGCGCGCAAACCTCTAAGACCTAGACCTAGCAGTCTAGACTTCTCGCGTCTATAAGTGATTTGTGAGGATAAGTCCTAAGTGAAGACTTCGCGAGTGCCTTAAGCTAGCCAGCACAGAATTCGTAAAGTGGAGAAAGAGTGCGTCGGTTTGTTTTCCGCGAAACAAAGGGTTTTCCGTCGAGGGGCGAATTTTCTAAACCGAACAAACTATTTTCCGAATTTTGCGACGCATGTGCTAAATAATTTTTATTTGTGTATTCTACATCATACACCTATTTATTTTATTATACATGTATAATATTATGTTATCCACCAGTCTTAATTTCATTTTCCAGTTCTATTTATAGATTTCCAACTAACTAGCGAGAGCGGTGCGGTGCTTCCCACAGGGGATCTGCGTTTGTCTTTTGATCTTAGCTAGGAACTAGGAATCATCAAAAGGAACGGAGCACAATGGACAAGACAAAAAAATTGTCTCTAGGAGGAGGTTTTACTAACACTATTTCATCTGAATGGAGCTGCGATTTTGGAGAAAGTACAATGTTAATATTCTGTATTTATTACGACAAGCTGAGCTGCATTATTATGGATTACTTACATCATCATAGACATACGTCACTACAAGGATTTTCTACATCATCATGGATCTACATCACTACAAGGATTTTTTACCTCGTCATGGATATTACAGGTTTCATCGGGAACGTTCTGTCCGTTCTATCTTCACTTTAGCTAGGGTTGAATTGAGATTGTGTGATTTAAGGATTGTATGTCGTGTGTGTTCTAGTAGAGTTAAAGTAGTATCGTCACGGGTGTACAACTCGAGGTACATTTTGTGTCGATGATGTGACTATGGTTTTCACGGGTGTACGACTCTGCTTGATGGGACTTTGGTTCTCTACGGCTATCCTGAATCCCTGGCTTAAATGACGTGTGTAGGACGGTAGCCTGTTCCTTAGCCCGGAGGTCAAATGGGTAATACACTTGCAAAAACCGTAGCATATCTTGTTTTGTTTTTTTAAGAACCACGACAGCACTTGGATGAATGATGTTTTCAGTGGATGTCGGGCGTTAAGTGAAGGTTTGAATGTGATAGGGTGATATGTTGCGTCCCGATGCATTTTGAAGGAGCGAGTTTCTTGTGGAAGCTCGTCGGGATGGGTGTAGCGTTGGAAGGGAGCCCATCGTCATCACGCTAGGGAAACAAAAGTTCTTCTAGATTTTCTACTGAAAGTCTAGAACCCCTCCCATTTCCATTTATTCACAGGAAAGAGAATTGCTGTCAAACAAACAACAATTGTCTACAAACGCCGTGAATTTTCCCTTTTATTCCATTATTTTGTAACGGCATATTATTTGTATTTTATCATACTTTATATTATTCAATTTTACACGTTATTACCTATTTTGTGACTTGTGGGTGAAATTGGCTAGGCGCGTGTGTCAAAAGTCTTCCTAGAAAAACAACGGGCATGCATCGGCATGCATAATGAAGTGTACAGAAGGATAGCAGTGCTCACTCTCTCGCTTGTCGCGGGCATTGAGGCTGATCGCGTCTCGATGCTGTTTTTCCTGGGGCGTTTACGATTACTGACCGAAGCTAAGTTGCATGTTTTTCTTATTTTAAACTGATTATGCGTCTGGTTAATTAATTAGCGGATTTTATTTAAACGTTGTCTTTATTTGATTTTCTCTAGTTTTCAATTCACAACACAACGTATGGGTCCTTTACTACTTTTCTAGACAATTACGACTATTTTACTTTGCCAATTAGTTTAAGAAAATTTACAATCCTTCTGGTTACATTTTATATGTTTATATATTTTATTTCGTGACGAGGTGGCGTCTCGCTTTTAATTATTTTTAAGAGCACACCCCGTTTTTACAGGTGTTAGCGTACCTCAGCGCTTGCTACGTAATGGCCCAACTATGAGGCTAAGTGCGGAAATCTCAGGTCTAACCTACTAACTAATGTTTGTGATGTCCTTTGGTATCCAGGCTTAAGACCAGCACAAGTGATTGTGTTTTGTGGAAGGTATTTATTTTTCATGGCTACAAAGGAAAGTTATCAATTATCAATTTCTTCATATTCCTACAAGACAAATCTTTGTCAAGATGCTCCTATTTAGCAAAAGGTGAACGTAAGAATTCTGTTAAAAACTGACAAGATAACTTTGCACTTCACAAACCTTCCACATACTACCTGTGGGACAAGACACCTCGGCTACTGATCGCGGTACTTTCCCGGGACATTGACAAAGGCGCAGCGGGAGGGATTAGGTCCCAGCTGTCTGGGATTAAGTTCCGGGACGCAGACTGAGAAGACTGGCTTAATCATAGAAATTATAGTGCTAGGATATTAATAAGACTGACTGACTGACAATCACGAAATATGGACGAGACTACGATGGATTTCGAAGATGCTAGTCGCGCCTATTAAATGTCAAAAGTAGCGATATCCCAGTACATTTACTGTCGAATTCCGACATTTTTGCGTCACAGCAAGAGTGAATTAAAGCATGCAGCAAAGGTAGTTTCTCACGCCAAAAGTCACAATGTAGCACTTAATAAGTTAACGGTATCTAGCCTGGCCCCGTCTGATTAGTGGTTAATGCTCCGTATCTTTGATTTTCAACAAGAATATAGGAATTTGCAGATCTTCAGTGAAGCGATGTATTGCATAATAATCTTGTAAATAATATAGCCTTTCTAATTTTTTATTATAATATTTGCATAACATATTATGGTGCTACCATGTAGGTAGCGCTTGTCCATAACAATGTATTTTGTAAAATCTACATGTACCCCGTTTGCTGACAAATAAATACTTGAAACTTGATAAACGACCTGATTGGTTAGGCAAATCTTAATGCCCCCGTCAACTCCTTTCTTTGACAAGTATAATTTCTTCTCTTACGGATACAACTAAAATGATACGTAGGTACAGTCTATTTATTCTTACTTGTCCAATTTAGTAAACAATATTCTAACCTTAAAATTGAGATTAGGTGCCTAAACTAGAGACATTTTCTCGCAAATTCATGAACTATGTTTATAAAATTGGCAGCGTGTTATCTAAAAGAGTGTTCCAGGTTACTTCATTTATGGAAATATGGCAGTTTTGGACTAAAAAGTCACACTTTAAGGGTAGAATCTTGTTTACTAAATTGGACAAGTAAGAATAAATAGACTGTACCTACGTATCATTTTAGTTGTATCCGTAAGAGAAGAAATTATACTTGTCAAAGAAAGGAGTTGACGGGGGCATTAAGATTTGCCTAACCAATCAGGTCGTTTATCAAGTTTCAAGTATTTATTTGTCAGCAAACGGGGGTACATGTAGATTTTACAAAATACATTGTTATGGACAAGCGCTACCTACATGGTAGCACCATAATATGTTATGCAAATATTATAATTAAAAATTAGAAAGGCTATATTATTTACAAGATTATTATACAATGTCAAGAATATAAGATGTCATAGATGCATTTAAAAGTCATTGTCAGAGCTTCAATTTCAAGGCTTTTGATCACGTCACATCGTAGTGAAGCGCTCGTGGCCTAGTCGAACTGAGTGATTGGAATCACTCGAGTAAGCAACAACATGCGCAGTCAGGTGCTGGATGGGTAACCGTCCCATTACTACCTACTGCTACTGGCATTTTTCCGAGCGTTTTCGTGCTTCGCAAGGAAGGTTTAGCCGTGGGTGTCGGCTGTCGTGTATTGGCAGTCGTTAAGCCATGTCAGAGGCCTTATAGGCTTGATAACTTCTGACAGTAAGGCCCGCCACTGTCTTACAATCCTCCACCAACCCGGACTTGGCCCCCGTGGTGGAGTTTGGCCTAACGTTCCTGGGATGCAGGAAGAGACCCGTGCCCCAACAGTGGGGACATACAAGAGTTGACAACGATTTTACCTAGCTCAAAGATCAGGGACTTCACTACATCACTTGTACAATTTTGAGAAAATTTTTAATTTTTTTATTACCCGCAACGCACGTGGTTGTGACTTTGTGAGTGCCTCCGAGTACTTGTCGCGGACTCAACGCCTACGGTGTGCGATCATTTGTTCCCCGGAAATTGAGTTAAGCGAACGCTATGGAAGCAACTATTCTGAGATTACTGTGTTGTAATTTACATGAAGTTGAAAAAGAAAAGGCGTTTAAAAGAAAACACCGAAGTTTTGCCCAGTCCGGTCTCTTGATGTCCTCGGAAACTTGAGGGACTTTTTGTACGGGGTGCTTTTAGTCCTTTAGATCTATATTGATGGATAAAAAAGTACTCTGGGGATAGTCCCTCGTCTGCTTTAAGTTCCAAAGTCGCCGATAACGCACAAATGTAAAGGTTAATGTACTGGCAACATGTACAAACGGGCACGGGCTTCGATCAAGTTTTTTTATAATATCGGGTGCTCCAATGGAAAAATCGTGGTAAATTAATTCTCTTTTAGATACAAATATCTATCGTTGTGTTTGTCTCTAAGAGACGCTTTTCGCTTTACAGTGAGACTAATGGTCAGCTTTGCGACGGCCATTTTGTACTGTTTTTGCTTCGTAAGTTCGCGACAGTGTTGCCACCTTATTAATAGAAAAGCACCAACCTTACTATAATTACATGAATAATTAAATATAAGGAGATGATTTGTACAGTGGTCAGTGGTATCTTCACTAACACTAGATGGATGAATGTGCAGAATAATTAACAAAACGTTTACACACAATGACCAGGGTGTGTCCGTAGGCAGCTGACTCAGCACACTGCTGAGGGCAGTATTGTACTGATTTTCATTCAGTGCCTGTCCCACGAGCGTCCCACACGCGACACGGTATAACTATTAATATAAAACTACTGTAAATGTGGTGGTACCGTGGTAGCCCCGTAGGTAGAACAATGGGCTCGCAAGCGAGAGATCCAGGTTCGATCCCTAGTGCGGGCATGTACCAATGACCTCGTTTAATTTCAAAGTTACGTACATTTGCGAATTTGTAGTCGCAATAGCACTCGCTAACGGTGAAGGAAAAACATCGTGAGGAAATTCGGGGCTTAGTTGGCTCCGCACGTATTGCGAAATAAGCTATTAGGATAGTATACGTTGGTGTGATGATCACTCAAGCTTTTTGTAAAGGTAGGAAGGAGTTTATTATTTGGCTTCTTCTTTATAAATCTCTATATTTTGATTTTTATAATCATGGTTGTAATATTTTATCTAGCTGTGCATTAAAGTGTTCTCTATTTCTATCTATCTATCTCAAAGAAGCAATATAAATAAAATACTAGCGAAGCCTACGATTTATTTTCAAACCTACTAAAATATAGACAAAAAAATAGTTGTAAAAGCCGGTGAAGCCGTGTCGGAGGAGATCGGTAACAAACACTGTGACATGGAGTTTTTGTATATTAATTTACATTACTTTAAAATACAAAGTTTCATGAGAGACAAATTCTTGATAAGTGGATTTATTCCTCGGGCTGGATTTCTCAAAGTAAACTTTAGGTTGTAAATGTAGACTCACTTTATACCTCATGAATATTTAAAATAAAAGAATTTACAAACATTAGTCGCGGAAGCGCTCGAGGCCTAGTCGAACAGAGTGATTGGAATGAACTTGAGTTAAGCAACAACAAGTATGGTCAGGTGCAGGATGGGTGACCGTGACTACTGTTAGGGGCATTTTGCCGAGCGATTCCCTGCTTTGCAAGGCACGTTAAGCCGTTGGTGCCGGCTGTCACGTAATAGCAGTCGTTAAACCATGTCAGAGCCCTTGTGGGCGGGTTGGTAACTTCCGACAGTAAGGCCCGCAACTGTCTTACAATCCTCTACCAACCCGGGCCTGGCCCTTGTGGTGTAACCTAAGCTGCAATGCAGGAAGAGACCCGTGCCCCAGTAGTGGGGACCTACAAGGGTTGATGTAAACAAGTGTACTAGAGTTTTAAAAGAGTCGCGATCCAGCGAATAACCGGTTAAAGTGGCAACACCGGTCCAAGCATCTAAGAATTATGTCGGGATTCCCGGGTCGTTCTCCTATGAGTTTTTTTTTCGGAAAAGACGTAAAAGGTCTCAGCGTGATTAATTCTGTAATTAGCGGCGCCTTTGATAGAGTTATGGAGTTAGTGCTCTTTTAAAACGCTCAAAGTCTCGAAGTTTAGACTGTAAATATAGAAAGTTCTTTTTCATGTCTTATACTCGGAAAATAGTGTTGTTTTGATCTGATTATTGGGTTGAAAATGCTGCTTCCCTCCATAGATAGAAAAAACTCATTCAAATTACTTCCCACCCAAGGGTTGGAATGAACTTTAAAAATAGAACTACTGTCAGCTGTGAAGTTTTAAAAAAAAACTAATTAAAAAAATGCTGCGGCCACGTGAGTTTGTAAACAGCCAGTATGAACTTAGCGCAAACTTCATTGAGCGGAATAAGCTGCAACAATTACGCGGTGAGTTCCATATTTAAAATTTAAAAAGTCGACATAAATTGGCGGGATACTAATCTGTTTTAATAATATGTAGCTGTGACGGAATTCAAAAAAAATAGGTAATAATCTTGTTAGATTTGAATATTAAAAATGAGTTTTTATTTTCCTCATATTCGAAATGAAATGTAGACTAAGACCAAGACATAAGGGTAAAAGAATCAAATCCTACTCGGAGCCGCTCTCGCTGCCCTGGGGCGTCTAAATACCTCGGGAATTGATTTTTTCGACCCTCGGTTCATCGTCAGGCTATACTAGTCCACTGCTGGACATAGCCCTCCCCTAAAGAGCGCCACGTTGTGCTATCATAGGGGGCAATGCCCATAATTCCCACGCTGGACATGCGGGTTGGGGATCGCAGTTCAGTGGAATTGTACTGCAGGGGGCGCTGCTGCCCACCCCACGGTTTATATCCCTTAGTCGCCTTTTACGACACCCGCGGGAAGAATCGGGTTGGTGCTATTCTCTAGGCCGACACCACACAGCACACGACCTTCGGTTAACAATCTACTATTTTATGCAGCCTTTTTACGTCCCATTGGTAGGGCTTAGACCTTCTCTTAGAAAGAGAATGTGGGCTTAATCATCGCGCGTGTCCACCGCGGATTGAAAATTTTAAAGCACTGAGGTATGTGAACACCTCAAGACTCAGGTTTCGTCATGATATTTTCCCTACGCGATAGCGAGGTATTGCTACTACAAATTCACAAATTTGCGAAGTGGTGTTGATACAGTGGCAATATTATTTTCTAAATGTGAAGGAAATCATCTTTAAGAAACCTACCGTCTGAATTTTTCCCTTACCTTAGTGCTTGAAATTGCCAGTCAGCGGTGGCCACGCGTGGTTATAATCCATACTCTCTCTTTAAGAGAAACCCTATGCTCTGCAGTGTTACTTAAACTACAGCCTACGTAAAAAAAGGAAAAACTATTCGAAAACACTTTACACAGCCGCGAAAGATCAAAATAGAGCTGTTAAATATTAAACGAGTCGGCGAGAAACTTCGTTCACTTATTGCTTTCCTTTAGAAATTATTGTGTAAGTACAGTTGATAGGAAAAGTTTACTTATTATTATTTTATCGATTATAAGAGGAAGGAGGCCTGGGAGACGAAAGATATTATGGGTACTGAACGAGCAGAGGAAAGCGTGTGTCGCACAGCAGATGTTGAAGGTGGTAGGGCGGTGGTGAAAAAAGAAAGTAAATGTTGATGTTCAGCTGTTTATAATGTTCATAAAAAACCATTTACAGTCACATGTTCGCAGACAAAGAAAGTAGATGGTGATTTTTAGGTCTTCATGACTTTTATTAGGAACCGTGCACAGTTACATGTTCGAAGACATATGTTGTTATTGAGAGGCAAAATCCAACTGTATGGCGCAGGCAACAAGACCCGTGAGCTCGACTGTGCGCGGTGCACGGTCAGCAATACGGCGAGAAAAGTGTACGGTACTAACCCGTACCTACACAACCTATGACAGTGGTTCCAATAGATTGCCAGTTCCTTGCTTTTATTAGTAACCTCATAAGCAAGACGGCCGAATTGGTTGGCAACCTCCGATAGGAGACAGCACATGAAGAAGACTACGAAAGTCGATTAATGTTTAATTGTGCTGTGAAAAAAGTTTATGATTTACCAAGGAAATAGATAAAAATCATGTTTGTTATTGAACGGTTTCACCAATTTTTATGATTTATTTATTAGCTCAGTTGGGAGAGCTCTATCACGGTTAGCCAGAGGTCGCGGGTTCGAGTCCCGGCATGGGTGCAATTTTTAGGCTCTTAATAGGTCTTTAAATTTTTTTATGTTAATAATTTTGGAGGTTTGAAAATACTTCGTTGGCTTGTTAATATGGCAAAATAACTGTTGCAGCGTCAGCCAGAAAAAGTATATTTATTTAAATGTTCTAACTATTATTGCTACAATTTTTCCCCTATCTGTAAAACTTAACAGATGGGGAAAAATAGTGATGTTAAGTCATTAATTAAAGGTATATCCATAAGTGCCGACCGTTTAAGTATGGGGCGTTGTATATCTTTTATAATAATAATAAACACTCAAACGACTTCAATTGTGGATTTATTTGTAGATATGTAGTAATATTTTAATAAAACAGAAAAATAGATAAAAACGGATAAGCAGGTAAAATAGTCAGATCTGGTCGAAGGGTAAAGTAGTAATGATGAAAATGAGGGAAATTTCGAAATGTTTTACAAAATTTAAATATTTGAAAATGAAAAAGAAATAAAAATGGTGTAGGTTTGCACCGTTACAAGAACATCCGAGACAGGCATATTCCGATCGAATCCGGGTTTGATTACCGAAGGGCAGGGTAAAACTACCCGAAATCAACGTATGTGCAGCGACTACTTAATGATATTTTAGAGAAAATGGTTTATCAGCACCAAGGCAAGTGTCAAAATCTGGATATCTCATATATTATATTTATTTAGCACATAGGTACCTAACAAAAAATAACAAAAACATACAGAACGCCAATTATAAGTCTCCTAACTTAAAGAATCATTCTTATCACTTATGTAATCTCGTTACAGCTTAAAAAGTATGTATATATCACACGCTCTATTCTCTATTTATTCTGGTATCTTTGTTCTATAACAAAGATACCAGAATAAAACATTACAAAAGTAGGTCTGTGTCATTGTAAGCCTAAGTCGCTTTATTCGCGGACTCTTTTGATTATTTATTACACCCGACGCACTTCAAACATAAGGGTACGATACCCGAAAGGTCAGCATGTGTGGTAAGGCGGCCAAGATCAACCAAGACAATTCCTAGAAAAGATCTAAAATTCACCCCCCAGCAAACTCTGTGTAGGACGTCCTATGATCAGGTGGAGCGACGATATTCCCAAAGCGGTGAGCAGTGACTGGAAGAGGAGAGCCGATTCTGCCGTGTTATGACAAAACACTGTATCTATAGATACAGTGTACTATAGATACAGATACTTCAAAACACTGTATCTATTATACTATAGATACTTCAAAACACTGTATCTATAGATACAGTGTTTTGAAGTAACATGAATAATTCGATTCTTCGCCCTTAAGTACATGGTATGGCATCAAAAAATATGGAAAAAGTTTTAATAATACGCAAATCAGTCATAGTAAATAAGACTGTATAGCCAATATTATAGAGACCTGTTTTGACAAAATACTGTTTCTATAGATAGGTACCGTGTTTTGCCAAAACATCCGCGTGATTTTTATACCAAATAACTGTAGATGCAGTGTTTTGTCATAACAACTTTAAAACCTTTTCCTATTTGTCAAGAAAAAAAGCGGGTATTCAGTGCGAAAATTCTAGATTTTCAATTAGAGTCTATATACAAAAAATATAAATTAACTAGTTACGGCATAATTATGTGCACTATTATTTAACACATGTAAAATTTTTAAAGTAATCTGTTTTGATTTGACGTATCTATGCGGAATTTTCATAACGAAATGTTTTTGGTGTTTTCTGGAAAATGCCTGTTTTTAAATTACAGTGTCTTGTCAGGACACGGCAGCGAAGCTCAGGCTTAGTGGTATGACTTGGGAGATGCCTATGTTCAGTAGTAGACTAATACCGTCTAACTATGATGATGATAATAATGATGATTCGACTGCTCAAAACACCACTTTCAAATGTCGTATAACTCTTATAAATAATAAAAACTAGAACGACTTTAACTCTTGCTTTATTTGTAGATAATTAATAATCGCGGCTTGGTTGGCTCCGCACGTATTGACTAGTCTTTCCTGTGGGCTAGGCCGACTAAGCTGTCAGGATGGTGTAAGTGCTGGGCAATCCTACACCATCTATAAAACCAGGCACTACAGCGTCGGAGTGGTCCCTTCACCCATCTAGTGTGAGTGAGGATACCACTGGACGCTGTATAAATCATCTCATTACGTAGATGCAAAAAGACCTTCTACTATCCACGTAACGAAGTCAACTGGAAGAAAATACTCGTTAGTATTAAGATCGCAATGTATTGCTTCAGTGGATCCAAAGGTTGTATGGAATAGATCACTTTTAGTGATAAGACCGCCGTCTGTACTCTTAGGTTAAAAAAATATCTATGTAAGTTCCATTTGTGTGTGCATTAAAGTATTCTCTATCTATCTATCCATCCATCCATCCATCCGTCCGTCGGTCCATCCGTCCGTCCGTCCGTCCGTCGTTCGATCGATCCATCCGTCCGTCCGTCCGTCCGTCCGTCCGTCCGTCCGTCCGTCCGTCCGTCCGTCCGTCCGTCCGTCCGTCCGTCCGTCCGTCCGTCCGTCCGTCCGTCCATCCATCCATCCATCCATCCATCCATCCATCCATCCATCCATCCATCCATCTATCTAATCCGCGGTGGGCACCCGAGCTAATCAAGCCCGCACTCTCTCTCTGAGAGAAGGCCTGTGCCCTGCAGTGAGATGAATAAAGACTTGCATTCTTGCTACATACATTAATGGAAGATCGAAGCTCGCTAGAATATTATTAAGGACACTATTCATTCACCAGTATATGAGCAGTTGACAACTGAAGTTGAAAATGCAATTCAAGTAGCACAGATCATCTGGGTACTCACAAAATATCGAGAACTCAAAATAAATTATTCCAAATCCAATTAAACGGTTCCTCAATGCTGAAAGTCGCGGCCACTATGACGGCGATGAGTGAAGAGTGCTTTTAACATTTTTTTTTTAAATCAATAAAACTTTTGAGTTTGAAAAACAATCCCTTGTTTAATAATGGTGTACAGAGATATAAGTTTATTCTAGAAAGCTTTTTTTTCTTTTACGGACAGAAACCTTAAAAAAATATAGATAGAGTATAAATTCTTTATTGTACACATTAAAATTACAGTAACAATTTTTTTATTTCTAAATATAGTACGAAGAGCTGCATTACTAAAAGCGATTTCTTTCAGGCAACCTTATAATACACAACTTATAAATAAGCAAGAGCACCGTTTTTCGATAATAAAAGGGGATTATATTTATTATTGAAGTTATAATCTGCAAATTTGTATTATCAATACCACACGCTGTGAAGGAAAACGTCGTGAAGTAACCCGGCTCCGCACGTATCGACTTGTCTGTGGGTTAGGCCGGTAAGGTGTCAGGATGGTGTAGGTGCTGGACAAGCAAACTCCATCTAAACATAATGTCTTAGCCACTGCAGCGTCCGAGTTGTTCTTTCACCAATGTAAAAGAGAGTGAAAATATCACTAGACGCTCTGTAGGAATAATCTCATTACGTACATGCTAAGGCCATAAGATTATGGAGAAGGAGTTACGGCACAAACTTCCACAGTCAAGTCCCAAAACGAAACTTCTTTTGCCATCAATCTTCGCTTGTGACTGTACTTCGTAGAGGTATACTCTGCACCAGAGAATACTTGCATAAACGAAAAAGAAAATTAAATACTCTGTTTATTAATAATAATACTAATAACATTACGGTGGATACAAGCAAGGATGTTAAAAACCTATTTAGAGGCTAAATATTCCACTCATGCCGGGATTCGAACCCGCGCCTCTGGTTGTCCGTGCCATAGGTTTTAAAATTTGTCCTTAGCACGGGTTAGTGCATTAAAAATTAAAATAGTATAAGCAAGGATGTGTCAAGATCTGAAGTTTTTGAGCACTACGTAAAGTAGGTAGAACCACTTTTGTTATCATAAAATAATAGATCTTAAAATACGTGTTAAAAAGATCCTGAACTATTTTTATTAGTACTGTTTGGAAACGTCTAGTTTGTTTATTTTTTTAATGTATAATGTTTTAAAAATACACACTATTCGTTTACTGCTTCGTCAAACTATTGCTGGTTTGTCTCGAAGCTAGCGTCTTCGGATATTACAATATTAGGTAGGTACTAATAAAATATAGCTAAGTGAAAGTTTTATCGGTATCGAAGTGCCACACGCTTACACTGCGCAGTTTGCTTGAATAGACCACTTTTTTATTTATGGCAACACCAAAAAAAGGAAAACTCTTCAAGGAACGCTTGGCGAGTGGGGGCAATCAGGCAGTCTGTCTTCGGCTGCCACAAAGATAAGACGTAGTCTTTTATTATAAAAAAAAAATATTATTAATATCTATTGATTGTATTTTGTAACACATATTTTAAGACCTATTATTTGCACTTATGATATAAATATTGAAAAATACTAGATCGGTTTAATTTTAACGGTAGAACGAGTATACCCATTACAAAGATCGGGATGAAATGGCAACATTGGCAGCATACATAAATTTACAAAATGGACTCAGTTAAGTCACTTGTAGAAATGTGCTCTAGAAAGCATCATTAGGGACGCTTTACACATATTTTAGACTTATTTTAATAGGTATTTAGGTTTTGTTTATGAAATGTGGCTTGACAATTTAGTTTTTCTTAATTTTTTTTGCCTCTCGTTCACTTTTTTTCTTATGCATAGGCGTTGGCCTTAGATGAATATAAGCAGCTTCACATTGAACCTATATTATGTGTTTTCACTACTTTTAAACGTTTGTTTACCTCAGGGAACTTCATTTGGTACAGAGTGTAAAGTGAAGGTCGGCAAGGTGGGACAGAAGTAATGGAGTTTTGCTGTACCGGGGCCGAGTGTTGAGTTCTAAGAAAACTCAATCCTCTAGTGGCACCGGATAAAACAAATAGGCAGGGAGTCAACATTGTTTTACTAGGAAATCCTTTCTGTACAGGGTGACATCAAATTCGCTAGGAACATTTTACAGAGGAATTCTGGCTATGATCTAGAACCCCATGGCTTTGTTTAAAAAATTAAGAGGCTTCCTACTATCATAAACAAATCACAGCACAAAAATCTGGCCTGCTTTATTTTTATTTCTTACTTGGCATACACATAAGACGGTAAACGTAACCGTGAAACCCTGACTATAATTTTTTTCTATTAACCTTAACATTTTAAAATGCTAAACCTTAATATAATTTTAAAATGCTTAACATTCTAAGTACACCATTGTATTGTGATTACAATCACAAAAATGTATAGGTACTATTACAAACTTTTGAACTAAAACTTTCGTAAGCACAACACATTGTAGACTTTTAGTCCGGATTTACTTACGGGTGTTGTTATATCGGAAAAGTCCGACCAGGTTTCGCTCCGATTCGCAGAGCTTAATCATGGTGAGCAGAGACGGAGCTCGCGTCGTCGGTTGCTTGTCTCACACTACGGGCAAGCGCGCGGCGCGCCCGCGCCGAGATAGGTGGGGCGGGTGCCGACACTGGCTGCGGGGGATTCCCGCTGGCTTGCGCCGCAGCGCCTACTGCTTTCCCGTCGTCAATGTTACTAGGCATGATGGCACAGACACAGCTCACGACATCTTCGTTCTTGCAGTGTCGATTTCGATATTCACTATCGCTGCACTTTCGTAGAACCGGTTTCCAGGCCGGCGGAAGAGCCCATCCACCTCAGATCATAGAAAGAAGGAGATATGCCCTAGCCGCGAAATAAGTCCGGTACCGCTGTCGCCACTTTCGAATATGTGTGCGTTTTCATTACATGCACAATATTGTAAATATAAGGTTCACGCAAACGTCTGTCCAGTCATTTACTAGCGTTCTAATCTTTCAATTGGTTCGCACACTATGAAAAACAACTGTACGAATACACTCATACACGGAAACAACAGCGTCGGTGAACTCCTTAGGGATGGAACACTTGTATCAAATAATACATCTATCGATAAAATTGTCCGGCGAGAGGTTATTCATTTATTAACAGTATTCTTCGTGTTGGGATGATACAAAAAAACAAAGCATTTTAAATTTACAAAAACAATATTATTAAAACAAATAATCCTTTTTTAATTTACTGTCCTGTAAAATGTAAATATTTATTAATTACGTGTCTTTTTGACAGTATTTGTGGCTTCGGTATATGATAAAGACGCAAACTTGGCTTTCTACTGATATAGAATTTGATTATTTTGATAATGATGATGACCCCTGTACTGTATACTAATACGATAAGTTAAAAATGTTTAATGTTAAATTTGTTGAACAGAACACCACTCAAGCATACTTGGTAGTGACGCTGTCCGGAAAGCTAGGTCTTCTGAGTTTGAATCCTGGTAATGGAAAGAACTAATATTTGTGTGAAGAGCATGTCCACGGTCAGGGACGCATTTGTACCTGGATCTTGGATATTTCTTTGTTATTTAGTATATGAATCCCAATGTAACGTGAAATGCACTTACATTACCATTTACAAATTGGCTTATATTGGTAACTTTGTTAGGACTCTGTAAAGCAGTTTTTGTTGGGTGAAAGAATGAAGTGCTGACTTTTTAAGAATACAATAGCAATTACTTTCTCATTCTCTGAAAATAATTCACCCAGCTATATAAAAAATAGAACAAACACATGATTGTGTAAACTCGAAAAACAACAATTTTTCTGAAGAAATTGCCACTTGTCTGCGTAACAGCGATATCCAATATATCGCTGTTACGCAGACCGGTATCGGATAGAATCTGATAGAATCAGTAGCCACGCTTGGATTATAAGGATTAACTAAAGAATATGTTTATGGCTGTGATTGAAATGTATCATGGGCCTGTAAATAAAGTAACTTCCTTATTAAAAATACAGTAAATAGTAAGAACTTTTATAAGCTTGTCAAAAACAATTTCAATGAAACTTTCGAATCATATATAGATTTAAAAAATAAAATCAGCATCAGACTGAAATCCTACAGAGAATATTTTCATTATCGCCAACATTCAGCCACAAGATATCCACTGCTGGACATAGGCCTCCTCCATGGATTTCCAAAAAGACCAGTTGAAAGCGGCTTACATCCAGCATCTTCCTTCGACTAGGATGAGATCTTCTCTCCATCTTGTCGTCCGACGCTGCACTTGCTGATATGACATATAAGCAAGTACCGACATACCATATTGTGGTCTCCATTCGAGAACTTGTCGGATCTTAAATGGTAAATAAATTATTAAAATACTGAAAATGCTTTAATTAACTTGTTTTTCATTACATAATCGAATTTCATTTATAACATAACGCACATAAATAATTAAATATATAACACTATGATTTAGTACCACAACCACATCACCTGATTTGTTTCTTTAGAAACACTTTCTTTTGGAGAGTTATGCGTCGTCCATATGAAATGAAGATTAGAATAAAGTGATAATTGAATATTCTAAACCATGTAAAATTTTATCGTGATTTTAAATATACTGGTACCTCAACCTTTATAGAACTCGTTATTACTGGTATTTTCAAAGTAGGAACTGCCCACGGAAATATTTTTTCCCCCACTTTAGCATCTGGAAACACTTCACTGTAAAATAGATGGAGCAAATGGTACTTTATTTGAGAGGAAATCAGTTATACCCTCTGTATTTTGATCCATTTTTCTTTCATATTTTTCTTTATCTTTATTAGAAACTCTTTGAAATACATGATCGAAGCTAGGCCTGTTTTTAATAAGGCAAAATCCTTCTACTAAAATAAAAGCTTAGCAACGCAAGTGGAAGTCTACGCAGATGGAGTCGCGGGCAATAGTCGACGATAAGACTATCAAAATATAGTAATTTTGGAAGTCTGGACGAACGATTATAAATGCTTCAATAATATCGATACTTAATCAGTCAGAAAAGAAAGGAACTACTCCATCACTATGTCTCCAGCTGACCTACTGGTGAATTTGACATTTCGCGGCAAATACATGCGGCCGTACCTCGAAACATCGTATTGAACAATGATCAGTTTTGCGCGACGGTTCACTGCGGGCTGGCTTTTCCTAGTTAGCAAACCTCCACGAAAATCCTATATAGAAACAGCAGTGGAGTGACTACAATGTAATAAATACTTCCCATTTATGTTCTTAGTAATGGGATGCACATTGCACAATGTAATTATTATAATTATGATTTTCGTAGTTTATAACACGAACATAGTGAGTAAAATAGGTTTACCGGTGAAAAGACACTCCCCTGTATTTGAATAGCATGTATCGCAGCGATTTCTGCAGGTAATCACTGCGCAATTAGGCATTTTTCTCAGATGTTACTACGACGGCTGGCGCGAAGCTATTGACGGCCATATTTTAAAGTTTCGCAGAGGTTAGCCCAAATGGGCTAACGTTGGGCGACAGTGCCACGCCCACAAGGCACTTCTCCTTATTTTTGTGTTCTGAGATCCACTGTCTCTATTGAAATTCGGGTGGCGACTTTTTTTATTTATTTATTACAAAAACACTTACAACTATCATTACAGGGTGGCCTATTGCGATAGTGAAGCACTTAAAACATATTGTATGAATTAAATTATAAATTCAATAAAATCGCACAAATACAAATTTAAATAATATACACAATCATGTCAATAAAAAATACATAAATTCATAAAAATATTATTAATTCATACACTTCAATATAATAAAAAATGTCAATCATAAAAAAAATACACTGCGAAGGTTCAATGGTAACATAAAATACAAAGTGCAGCTATTGTAAATTCATTCAGAGTACAATTAAAAAGGTCAATAGTCTCCGAAATGCTGTTTAGAGTGCGGATGGCACGCGTGAGGGGAGCGTCCCGCAGCAGGTTAGTGCGCGCGCTCGGCACCGCCAACAACTCCACACGACGTCTACGCCACACGTAGCGGTCTGGCACAGACAGGCTTACCATCCGCAATACCTCTGGATTGCACTGCATACCTCGCAACAACTTCAGAACGTAAGTAGCTAAGGCTAACTCTCTCCTTACCTCCAGTTGGTTATATCCTACCATACCCAAGATGAAAAGGGTTGGATACATAAGAGGATAAAACGGATAAACACCATAGATTTTTAAGTAAATGAACCTAAGAAATTTATTTTGGATACGTTCCAACATGAGTCTATATTTTTTCTCATGTGGACTCCAGATGACTGCATTACATTCGAGGTGGCTTTTCACAATGGCCTCGTAAAGAGCACGTATGGCTGTGACATTCGTGAATGCATGCGTTTGGCGCATCACGAATCCTAGGTTTCTGTAGGACTTCCTGCAAACCTTGACAATGTGCTCACGAAACGTCAGATCTGTGGTAAAATGAACACCCAGATCCCGCACCTCTGTAACGCGCTGCATATGAGTGCCGTCCACTCGGTACTGATATAGAAGCGGCGACTGCTTGCGGCTAAAAGAAATGACCTGGCACTTAGACACGTTGAAAAAAAGCCGGTTTGCATTACTCCACGCCAATACCCTGTCTATATCAGCCTGCAATGCGAGACAGTCAGACTCATCCCCAACCTCTTTTATTAATTTTAAATCGTCTGCAAAAAGCAAGCATGCCGAATTAGTCACAACCTCAGGGAGATCATTGACCATGAGAATAAATTCTAAGGGCCCCAAATTACTTCCCTGGCTGACGCCTGACCTGGTGAAGTACGGTTCCGACATATATCCATCGCAGTCGACATACTGCCGCCTATCACGCATGTAGTCCGCAAAGAAGCCGAGCGTGGGCGGTGTACAACCAGCGCGCGCCAGTTTCGTCAACAAGATGTCATTGTCGACGGTGTCGAAGGCCTTTTTAAAATCCAAGTAGGCTACATCCACTTGCCCACCGGCATCCACTGCTGGAACAACGCGAGTCATCATATGCAGCAAGTTACCTGTGGTGCTGCGCGCGGGTCGAAAACCGTATTGCGCTTCAGACAGTTGCGGACTTACTTGTAGGTGTAAGGAGCGGTGTATAGCAGCTTCGAACACCTTAGCTGGAGTTGATAACACTGCTACCGGCCTGTAATCGCTCGCCTCCGGCCCCCCGCGACCCTTCGGCACAGGTACAACGCGAGTGATCTTCCACCGCGCAGGAAAAGTTGCAGACCCAAGGCACACGTTAAAAACGTGTAACAATGGATCCGCAAGTACCTTTCGGCAATCTTTAAAAATGAACGGTGGAATACCATCCGGCCCCGCTGAGCGCTTCGGGCCCAGTCGCGATAGCGCATAGCTGACTTCGGCCGGCTCGAGACTAGTAATATGCACGCGCGCGCCGCTCGCCCCCCCGGCCGCGCCCGCCGCCTCCGGGTCCAATAGTGCAGGTTCGGGGTTGTACACAGAGTAAAAATAATTTGCGAATTCAACAGCGCATTCCTCTTCGGATAACGCTTTTCCCCCCTTCACGAGCTTCTGCCTGGATCCATTCCCTTTTTTAGTTTTAATATACGACCAGAAAGCCTTAGGATCGCTTGCAAGGTAATTTTGGACACGATCACGGTACGAGTCATGAGCGAGAGCAGTCGCCGCTTTCAACCTAGCCCTACATGAGCTGAATGCTTCATAATCAGAAGTCGATTTACTCGCTTTAAACAGCTTATGGAGCCTATACTTTAATTTAATGTCGCGAATAATATCTGCCGTGTACCACTCAGGGTAAGAATACCTAGAGTTTCCCGGCTTTCGCTTTTTAATGGGAACGCAGTCATCTATTTGGGAATTTATAGTCTCGTAAAAAAAATTTAAAACCTCCTCAGAGTCAGAAATAGTATAAAGGTGACTCCAATCTATATTAGCTATTAAGTAATACAAAGTATTGAAATCAGCCTTTCTGAAATTCCACGCTTTATTGCATGGGGCTCGAACAGCGGCCTCGGAGCAATTTCGCTCCGCGCGTGCGTCGCGACTCGCGGCGATACTCACACTAACCGCCAGCGGCGGGTGATACGCGTCTACCGGCTGCAGTCCCTCATCGGCCGCGCGCACGCTCACCGCACCGCGCACTCCCGCGCCCACTAGTATCAAATCAAGCTGACGGCCAATACAGTTGTTTATGTCGTTGCTCTGAATGAATTCACAGTAACACATGAAATACTCAAAATAATTTGACACATTGCTATTGCATGAAAACATATTAAAATCTCCTAATACTATAAAATTGCCCTTATATTTGACAATAAGAGATTCAATCAAATTAAACATAATCATGTAGTTATTCTCACTAGCAGAAGGTGGAATATAAACAACACCACAGGCGAATAAAAATCTATTATGAAGGTGAACAGTAGCCAGAATCAACTCGAACTCACAATTATTTAAGTTGATGTTACTAGGAGGAGCAATAGACCGCAACTCAAATCGCGGTGCGGCTACTAATAGCACTCCGCCCTGTTTACGTCCATCCGTCCTATCACACCTCAGTATATGGAAGCCAGGTGGAATAATTTCAGCATTCCTTATGGACTCGTTACAGCCGGATTCTGTGATGGCAATTAAATCTGAGGCTGACGACTCGACCAAACATAGAAATTGAGTTGTTTTTGTCCTTAGACCACGTACATTTTGATACAAAATATCTATACAATTACCAGCGGCACCGTCCGAGCTATTAGCCTGCGCCTGTGTGTTTTTGCACTCGAAAAGGCACCCAAGTCTTCAGCCTCGCGTTGTCGGGCCACATATCAGCCACAAAGCACTTTTCAAAATGCGCCTCTGGAATACCTATTTTATATGATTTATAGTCTCCTTTTGGCTTTAGCTCTTCCACCGTACATTCTCCTGAAGGACAGAGCTGCTTTAAATACTTCTTCACGTCCTCAGGCCCTGACACCATATTCCACAAGTGAACAAACTTCCGGCGCTCAACGGCTTTCAGCGAGATAGTTGCAGGACTGCCAGTGCATCTCATAGAAGGAGGTCGTTTATACTGATCCCGTGACACCCCACTGAACTCCGGTGGTCCGACGGTCTTGCTCACTTTGCCTCTCACAGGTTTCTCTGCATTATCACCAGTTATTGAAGGTGTGACCGTGGATGTCATAGTTGCAGCAGCTACTTGAGATGGCGCTGGTGAAGCAACCACCGCAGCATAGCTCGTATTACCAGCGGAACAGAACGAGTCCGTCATGAAGTCTGTGTGCCGTTGAGGCATCTGCGTTTGCGTTTGCAACACACCCAGCCTACTGTTGAGTAAATCCAGCTTGCTATCATATTGTGTGAGAGCTAATGTTACTTTGCCAAGCATCGCCCTTAAGCCTGCCATTTCCTCACAAACCTGCCTGATTTCCGACGTAACCTCCAGGAACTCCAGACTCTGAAAATGCTGCTCATCTGAAGCAGAAGTATTGACATTCTGACTGACATTTTTCCGTATGGTAACATTTGCAGCTCTGATCTTGGAAGCTCCTACCGGTGTATGAGAGTAGTCGCCTCCCTTCCTGATACCACATCGGCATTTAGGACACACCCAATCACACTTTTCCTCTTCCGTTAATTTCACTGCGGCAACACATGCAAGATGAAAGCGATGCATACATCCTACAACCCTGCAAGCTAGCGCCTCCTCCTCCTCATCATCAAGCGGCGTACTACAGGCATAGCATAAAGCAGTTACAACAGCCGTTAGCGAGGAAGGCGACGCGGTCGCTTTAGTGGGGGTAGGTGACATTGCGAAGCAAGCAAGCTAGCGTTCGAAATGTTGCGATGACTCACTCAGGAGTTTGTAGACCGTCGAACCGATGATAGCCGAGACAGCGAGGCGACAAACCCGATGCAACAGCCGAGCGCGAACGGCACGCAAAGCCACGAGTGCAACAAGGATAGGATGATGCGCGCGGGTCAACGACCGACCTCGACCCGCTCCCAGCCAAGGCTGCCGGACTCAGCGATGTCTATGTTTCTATGAGAAGAAACAAACACTTCAACGGCTCGGTGACGGTTTCTCCAAAGTCCCCAGCGCACAGCAACAGGATATATCACTCGGACGCACTATTTGCTACATGGACGTATAACTTTCACTACTAACAAACGAAAAGAACTATTTTTAAACTCAACAAATTAGCGGAGCGGACACAAAAGCGATGTTCACCAAACGGGTGCGGACGAAAAATCACTTATTTCAATAGCCTCGCGCATCGCGAAACCTGGTCGGACTTTTCCGATATAACAACACCCGTTAGTAAATCCGGACTAAAAGTCTACAATACTATTACAAATGTTATCTACTCCATATTATTTTTTTCTAGACGAGTAGAACAATAAATTTTGAATGTATATTATTTTGTTACATTCTGTATAACAAAGATGTTAAAAGATTTAACCCTCTTAAGATTTTTTTTTATTTATGGCAAGAAAAACCGTTTTTAATTAAAGCAAATATCAAAATTACGTTTAATATTAATCTGGCAAATGTTTTTGTCAGTTTCTTTATGTAGAAAAAAGGAAAAAGTAAAGTAAGGAGCAGAGAGGCATGAATATTTTTGCCACTCCTGTCCACACAATCTACTGAAACTGACAATAGATAATATTAATATGATTTTTATTCTAATACTTTATTGCACACGAAATATTAAACGAGGCTACGTATAACAAATAACACTCGCAATGAATCAAATATTTTAATTTCAGACAGGTTTAATGTAAATTAAATGAAACACAATTCCATTCTATGACATCAGCTTCCTGGCCTACGATCACTGCTTAGATCCCGCAAACAACACACCGACCCACTTTGAGGTAAAAAGCGGCAAATGGGGTAAAAAAAGTTCCCAAGTGGGGCTCCTACGGGCCACCCTTTCTGCTATGTCTCTTAAAGACCGTTCACACCTGGGCTTAATACCACCCAAAACCAATTGGAATGTGGCTGTTCAGCATAATGGATAATTCATTTAGAATCTACCGCCTACAGATTACTTAACAATTAATCAACTATACGAACGCCGTAACGTTCCCAGTATTTCCTTAACCCGTTGAGTCATGGCCTTGCAATTAAACAAGAGATCCTAAGCTGTAAATATTATAAAAAAATATAACATTATTACATAAAGATATCCTTAAGATTACCATTTAAAAAGTGTTTGTTTTAAATGTTTTACATGGATATACTTTTTATAAATGCAGGTAATCTGAGTCTGCTGAAAAACACGTTTA